>SIXB01006777.1:0-10987 GCA_007018985.1 Anopheles bwambae | reverse complement strand
TAACTCTATCCCCGTGGAGCGTTGAACTCGGTAAACCTTGAGAGCGTTTCGTGATCCGGCTACGGGATGCTTCTCGGGGGGACTAACTAACCTGCCACCTGCCCTCCTTCGAAAGAACGATGCACAAAGTGGACAAACTCACAGCAAACTGGACAGCGATGGTCTGGCGTGGGATGGGATGGTAATGATGATGGCGATTTTTATCGAGTTTTGACTGCCACTTTTGACAGTTCACAAAGCTCTGGGATGAGATTTAAAGGCAGGCGCAACCGTGCATTGGGGTAATTAATGCTAATGAAAGCTGAAAGACCATCCGGGCACGCTAGCGCAACGCGCACCTGAAGCGTTGGAAGCTTATGGAAATGTGTCGCGTGACATCGGTGTGGGACATCACTTACCTGTCCTCCAGCTTGGAGATGCGCTGCTTCAGCTTCGCCTGGCTGGCGGAATATTCGGCCAGCAGGCGGGCCAACCGTAGGTTCAAGTTTTCCACCGTCTGCTCCAACCGGGCCACCCCACTCTCGAGCGAATCCTGCGTCTGCTGGGCGTCTGTGAGGTTGTGGAAATGAGAGAGAGCGAGAGAGAGAGAGAGAGAGAGAGAGAGAGAGAGAGAGAGAGAGAGAGAGAGAGAGAAAGAGTAAAAATCCCGAAATGAAGATCCTGCATACTGTGTGCCCCAAAGTATGCAAATGTCAAACGTTATCACCCTGCCACGTGGTTACTCACTGGCAAAGACTGCCTCGTCCAGCAGACCATCTTTTCGCAATAATTGACACCCACGCTCGGTCAGCGACGCTCGTGCCTCCGGATAGTCGGCCAGCGTTTCCCACAGGTCACGCTTCGCCAAACAGAACAGATCGGAATAACCTGTGGGAGAGCAAACAAATACAACAAAAAAACAGCAAGCGGAAAAGTCCCGGTAAGACTCGAGTTCAATTTCGTAGCGTGCGGGTACGGTTGGCGGGGGAGTCCAATTATCCTAGTCCGTGCCCTGGTGCCGGATGGTAACGTCATCGAACCCACCGGGTGGTTCGCATCGGATCGATACAGGTCGATTGCTTTAATTGGCAATTTTTGATACGATGTTTTGCTGTTAGCGCACGCGAAGGTGCGAGATTTGAAGCCCCGGTGCTTGAGGCACGTTGCGAGGGTTGTAATTATTTATGCCTTTTTCACTCAGCTCACTTTCAGGCGATAAGTATGAGAATTGAACGGGACGAAAAAGCTTTTTTACTACTAAAAGAACTTAAAATTTTAATTCTTCTTATAGACGCAGATCCTTTTCGGAACTTTGTGCGTAGGAGCAGATATAAGTCCTGTTGGAAGTTAGAAGTTAAAAGAAAGTTTCTCAAATCTAAATTAAGAATCCTACCAGCTCAACCCAATTTCCTTCGTGGGAAACGAAACAGGGCAATAAAAATCGATACACCAAACAGACATACGTAAACAAAGTTCCCAACGAGGTCCCAAAACCTCAATTAGAAAATGAGCCCAAAAAGATGAAAGAGCACAGTCGAGGCACGAAAAACGATGAGTTACAAAATTAAGTAAACTTTCCGTCACTGTGGCACTGCTTTCTGTGGGCGCGCCAGGAGGATATCTGAAAGGATGCTGTGCTAGCCCCACTCGGTGGTCGAGACTTCCGTCCGCGCGTTCATTTCAAATTGAAAGCACTGGGGAGGGTGAAATCAAGCCGCTTAACGGGTCATTGGGCACGGGTTGCATGTTGGAAGCGGTTCTTGTACCGCGTACCGCTGTCTTTGCTGCTGTCTCTGTAAACAATGCTCGAGCCAAGTTTATGAATTATTCAACCCGGCGTTGGAGTTGGTGATCAAAATAAAAAGAATTGGCAAAATTGGCTGTTTTGTAGACAGAGTGGTTGAATCCAATGATAGATGAGTCGAGAATGTTGTAATTTCGTTCATTTGAACTTCAGCAAAATGTCCTTTCTTCTTAAAGTGTAATTTACAGCATTTTGTGGTCATTTTAATTGATCTTCCAATGTCTGTTTAGATCATTTGTTCTTACTCCTGAGCGAACGAGTTACTTGGCATCATGGCATTTCATTTAAGTGAAAAGCTTCAATTTAATTTCCTTTGAGTTTTTCCACAAGAATTCTACGAATTAGAATCATTCAATTTTCAGCCAAACTGAAAGTTCTGTACACATACAAACAAAGCGTTAAATTACTTACCGATGGAACGCACATTAGCCGTCCGGCGGTTTCCGGTGCGATTGCCCGCAATTTCCAGCACCGACACCTCACCGAACACGGATCCAGCTCCCAGCGTGGCCAGCACCGTAATGCCATCGTCCGCGACGACCGACAGGCTGCCGCGCTTGACGATGTACATCTCCTTGCCGACGTCACCCTTGCGGCAGATGTAGTCACCGGGGCTAAACACCTATGCGTGGTGCGAATGAACGAGACACGATCGTCGTTAGCAACCAGGGGCGCGTGAAACCTAAAACTCTGCTCCATCTCCCAGCACATGTACCTGTAGCTTCAGCTTCAGCACAAGCGCCTCGAGCAGGCCCGGCTCACAGTCCTGAAAGATGCGGACCTGCCGCAGCGTATCCATGTGTACCCGTATCGCAATCTCGGCCTTCAGCTTGTCCGGCAGTGCGGCCAGTACGCGCTCCTCGTCCAGCGCACCGCTCTGCGCCCAGGTGTAGGCAAACCAGCGTATGACCTGGTCGGTGTGACATCAAAAACACACAAATACGATTTGAAGAGAACACGAAATCGATGGCTGAACAAGGACTGGCTGGACTTACCCGTGCCTCCAGCTCGCCGCCCACCTTCCGAAAGGCCATGTATTGCTTCACACCGTCCATTCGGTTTTGGAACTCGACTCGCGTTACGTTCATGTTGGATATCATCGAACCGATGTTTCCTGCGGGTGAAAACACACAGCGCGAGTGGCAGAGAAAGTTGTAAGTTGAGTAGAAGCACACCCACGAGCACGCAACGGGACGACACTGGCGGACTGACAAACAGATGTTGCGTTTGAACGATCAGTTCTCAACTGACACGGCTGGTGTGATCAATCTTTTGGTGGATTTAAAGCGAATCGAAAGGGATTTGCTACTGGGAAGATGGGACTTGGAGGTTGTATCTATTCACAAAAGCTTCATGGCAATGGAACAAAATAATGTTCTAGCATTTCTGAATTAAAGCCAGATTAAGTAAGAATTTCAGAATGCGTGAGAGTTTTGACGTGCGATTAAAATTGTAGCATTTTGCAGACATTTTCCAAATAAATGTTTTAACTAATTCCAAAAAAACTCTCTCCAAAATATCCAACCCCCTACAACCAAACTTACCGACAATGGTGGCAAAGATGAGCACGCCCGCGAGAAAGTCCGCCACGACAAACAGATACTCGGCATCGTTTTCCGGCGTCGGCGTCTCGCCGATCGTGGTCAGCGTGAGCGTGGACCAGTAGAAGCTGTAAATGTACTGCCGGGACAGTGTCAGGTTCTTGGGGCCGTTGATGTTGTACACCCAGTTGTCGGTGCTGAAGCCGAGCGCGTAGCTGATGGCAAAGTACAGACACGCGTTCCAGTGGATGAGTACTAAAATAGCTAAAACAACCTGCGGGACGGTAATAATAAAAAAACGGCAAGCTTGTAGTGAGCTAGTCCAGAGCTGCGGTTAACGGTGATTGGGCTTGTGCTGGCATGCACACTTACTTTACATATCCTAAAGGCGTTCGGGTAGCCGGTGGCCGTTTCCGTTCGATCGAACCATTCCCACATTCTTGGAAGACGCAGTAACCTATTAATTCTAACTATAATTGGACACGGCAGCCGGGTGGCGGCGCAGGAACTCGGCGCCCACCAGATGTAGGCGAGGTCGGTCGGCAGCATCGAGACGACGTCGAGCCACCAGCGCTGCTTGGAGAAGTAGTGTTTCCGCAGCTTGGGCGCATCACGCACCAGCAGCCCCTGCTCCAAGTATCCTGTTTTTGGGAGAGAAGATGAGCATGAAGTTGAGTGACTGGGCACAGTAACGAGATTTCAGCAAATAAAGGGATTCAATCTGCTTCCTGTATGACGTTAGGGGTCTTTTTTTCTTTGTTTTACTAGCAGTAGCTTTGACGATGCGAACCGTTTTAAATGCTCTGGATTAGAATTTGCACGACAGTAGGATTGGTTGTCATGTTAGTAGTAGCCAATACGTTAGTCCGAAAATGTTGGAGTAAATGATTCCTTCACCATCAAATATTCTAGTGCTCTCGCAGTATGTTCCCAAAAGGAAAGGTTCTCTCGAGTTCGGCATCAAATTCCAGACGCTCGGGATAGCTGCACCATTTCATTTGAATTAGCGTCGAAACAAAAGCCTAAATAGAACCTTGGGTAATGCTCTCATCATCAAAGAAGCAAAGGTTCAGTGCCCGAAAACCCCTCCGTCTGTAGTAGTTCTAAAGAAATGCAAAGGCCAAAAAAGTGCCATCCCCAATAGAAGAAGGATTCTTCCGCGCCGTTCTCCAGCGCCATGCAACGCTGCGCCTTCCAAGTCAACCAATTGTTGCTTCCTTCACGTCGACTCGCAATCCTTGCGAATGAATTGAATTTCGAGGTTGATTTGATTTATGCTATTTCAGACGACGCCACAGCACAGCCCGGGAAATGACGAGATTTTGGCAGATTGTGTTTTACTTTTGGTTTATTTCCAGTTTCATGTGGTACGGCACCCGTACAGGCAAGCCGTGTGTGTGTGTGTGTGCGGTGGTTGTTCCCTGTGTTTCCCGGGACGAGGGTTGCTTTATGGCACTTGTGCGCTCCCAACATTCCGGGGACAAGTAGGGTTAACGTTTCGCCATCCCACCCAAAAGACGGGTTTCGGGATCTCGAAGTTCCGCGGGCAGGGAACCCAGGCCTCCGACTCGACGATTGGATAATCAATAAAATATATATCTCGTGCGTCACAAAGCGCCTGCCTGCGCTCCATATGCTGCCGCTACCAACGACGGGTGGTTTGCCAGAGCATGGGTTAACGTTTGACGGGAGCCACGGCCATAAATTGATTGATTTTCCTGTTTGCTTCCCACTTACATGCAGGCTGCGTGAAAAAGCCGCCCTTGCGTGTAGTATTTTAATTTCGCTCGATGTAAGCATCATCGCCCGGCCATCGCCCGGTCTGAGGAGTTGTTTGCTGTCGAAGCGGAGATGGCAAACAAAATAGCAGGCAAAAAAAAAACGCTCCGTCTAACCGGTGAAGAAAAATTGTGGGGAAAAAGCTCCAGATCTCCCGAAGTAAAAGTGGTTGGATATGTGTTGGCGTGTATGTAATTGGAGACTTTTTCATAACGGCGCGACGGCGTCATCGATGATGTTGTGTGGTGACCTTTTTCAAGTCGTTCGATGGTCTCGAATGGCATCGGTAGACTATGTAGGAAGAAGGGTAATATTGTGACGTTGTGATCATTAAATGGTTTAGTGCTTCTTCATTGAATTCTTTTGTATCAGTTATTGTTTTATTTTCATAAGGAGATGTACAGGAAAAGGCCAGACTGAAACATTTATATAAAAGGAGCTTGGAATGAATATTTCCAAACTCTTATAGTGAATTAGCTACTTTTTCGAGTTCTCCGGCCAATTCTTAAGGTGAGCTCTCTATTTGCAACTGCTTACTATTGCTGAATCCCTACTTTATTTGACGCCCACGACCCCATGTGACTCCTTAACTTCGTCTGTGACCTGCACGAGCCAGGAATTACGGCGGCGAAGCAGGAATCAACCACTCTTGTTTAAAGTGTTTTTATATCAACGTATGAGTATATCAGTAGCACTTTCGAGTGGGCAAACACATAGAAAACATCTTCTTCTTCTTCTTCTTCTATTTGGCGTAACATACGCGGACATGCCGGCCTATACAGGCTTTCGAGACTTAATTCATTACTACGCAGCCGGATAGTCAATCCTTGCTACGGGGTGACGGTCCATTCTAGGATTGAACCCATGACGGGCATGTGATTGAGTCGTTCGAGTTGACGACTGTACCACGGGACCGCCCCGGGAAATAGAAAACATATTATACATATTGAACATTAACATGAACATGAACATGAACGCGGCATGCTCTAGTTGGTATGCTTGTTAGTGTGAAGTCTAATAATTGAATAATTTTGGTTATTAACATCAGTGCACAAACAAACATCGCACACACACCTAACCGTATCAACATGCAAAAGAGTAAATTCAATAGTTATCATTGACAATTACATTTTCAGATGAAAGATTGAAATACGATGCGGTGTTATTGCAACATACCAAAGCCACATGTTGAACTTGAGGTGATATTTTACAAAGAAAAACAGATTATCTGTACTACCGCCTGGAACTTCTCAGAACTGCCAGTTACTTGTGTATTGTGGTATGCTAAGTTTTATGGAATATTGGCATCACTAGAGTGTCCTTCAACCCATCTAAGCATGTCCAATAAACCGAACACATTTCAAGGGTAGCAGCAACCATTCGGTGAAAACGATCGGAAACAACAATTACAAGCACCCGCAAGCTTCCGTCTTTGGTGTAGAAGCTGTTGAAAATATTGTCCTGATAGCTGCTGAAACAACACTCCTTCCCCAACTTCCCCATATCGTGTGCATTGGGATAAAGTTTTTGTTTTTTACTTCCAACAGCCCGTTCAAAATGTGGGTTCGGTTCGGGCAAATCTAGTAGTAAAAGACCTTCCCGGGAAGACGACCGCCACAAATCACTACACACTACTTCGCCCCACGTCACACACACTTCGCACACTTCTGCCCAAGGCTTGTGATGGGAAGGTCCCCAAGAAAGGCGGCCCAGCTGGGCTGCACGAATTCTACAAGCTGACCGGGGCACAATTTAATGAATCACTCGTTGCTACTGCCTTTTTGCGGAAACTGAATGGAAAACTAGAGAGAGAGAGAGAGAGAGAGAGAGAGAGAGAGAGATAGAGAGAGAGAGCAAGAGAACGATCGCCAACGGGCGCATCGCTTTCCGGGAACCAACCGATGGCATTGTTGGCCACACTACTTGGCCAGTTCAATCTCATTTTCCTAATCTTCGAAGAAACCCCCTCGAGCTGGATCGGCAAAACCTTCACAGTCCCGGAAGGAGGCTGTGCGGTGTACAAGTAGTTGCCTGCATTTAAGCCCAACCAGTGTCGTATCCTTCCGCACAGTGGATCGGCAACGCGAGCCAATCGAGCCAACCCGGCCTGACCTTCTTGGACTTGGCAGCTTGGGGAGGGTGCGCGAGACATGGCTTCGTGTGTCAGCGCCCTGTCACCCAGCCAATGTCTTCTACCAGCTCCCTCCCCCCCCCCCTCATTCCTTCTATTCCTCTTGGGAACATTGTGTGCCAGCAGGAAATAAATTATCTGGCCCGGCGATCGATTAACCTATTTTCTAGCTTCAGCAACAAATTCTTGAATCCAGCCGCCAGACCCGGTTTGTCCCAACTCGCTTCAAGAACACGTGGCGGATATGGTCGGAAGCATTGGAAGCAGGAAGCAATCGGGCGTTTGGGCCGCACAAAACGGACACCGCAGTTGCTCGCATATTGTCTTGGGACGATCGGAAGAGCTCTGGCTGGGTTGCACAAAAAGGGAGAAGTTTTCGTATAATTTTCAAAGGCAAGCAACTTTTTCCGTGCCTCAGGGGCACCCCCCCACCGATGGTTGGGTGGCACATGATCGTAAGTCTAATGATGGGAGGATGGAGTACGAAACGGAAGTCGGCGGCCAAAAGGCAGAAATGTGCTTCCGGTAGCGCATTGTCAACGGCCTCCTCTAGGCGACCATGGCGAACGAGCGAAGCGACATTTCCGTGACTTTGCTTTCGTTCGAATCCGAGCTTCAGTCCGGTGGGATTGTGCAGTTTCTTCAGACGGGAAGCGTTTCCCGAACTTTTCCCCCGAACGCCCCCGTACACGTGTAGTGGTACTGGTCGAAATGATGCGGCTGCGGTAATTAAAGCAAGATCCATCGAGATTACAGATAATTTGTGAGTTATGCCACATTCTGCGGTCGAGTGGGAACATTCTTGGTCGGTTCCATACCATCCTTTGCCCATTCCATGCTTGCCAGACGAAAGTACGCTTTCGTTTTTCGGATGGGTGTCCCATCACACCCACCCGGGGAGGGGGGTTTTGTGGTTTGTACAACTTTTCTCTCTCGAATCGCACGAAAAAGAAGTCTTCCCGCAGCAGCATCAGCATGCAGAGAACGCTTGCGAACGGTGGTGCGATGTTGTTGTTTATGGAGCCGAAAAGACTTGCAGCTTTTAGCTCGTGAATAAGTGGCGGGGCGTGGTAAGATTTTGAGATTTTCGGGCAAACGATGCTTGCGTGCACAACATTAGCCACGATTTTGCCGCATAACAAAAGCGATCATCGGGGGAGATTACGCTCATTATAGGTTTATTAGGAGTGTCAAAGAGGCGGCACATGGCTCCTGGGAGCGACGTTCATGTGCTGATGAGATGTGACTAATTTTAATACCGGTTTATCGGAGCTGTAAGCTTATAAAGACATTCCTAAAGCATGGAGTTTAGTCCACGAAATTGTTATTCATGCATAACAAATTGCACTTACCCTCATGACAATGCACCAGCGTGTCGGTCAAGTAGATGAAATCACACAGATAGTCCAGGATCCACCAAAGCACGGAGGCTTGCTTGTTTAGCTCCCAGAAGACCGCTCGTCCTATCACAAATATGATATTGTACAGTACAGCCAGCGAAACGACAGACAGCCACTAGAAGATTACAAAACAAGAGATGAATAAGTAGATAGAACTAAGAGTTGAAACTGGAAATTGTGAATAAACATGTAAATAAAGCTTCAATAATAATGGTCTCCAAACCTGATGAGCGTTTGCTTTGCAAATGAAGTAGGATTAGGAGTCATGCAATTCCTTGGGACTCTTGTAATCCCACTCGATTGAAAGTAATTCCAATCTCGAGGATAATATCGACCGGATTGCGACGAAATATGGGTTAACCCGTTGATTGAAGTTGTTTTATAGCTTCCTTTTTATGATCTCGGACCATTTTCGCGGCACGGTTAATGAACTTCGATCAGCCAAAAACTCATTCCGCAACCTACGCACGTCCGATGTACTTAATGGATAATATTGACTCACTCGCATCAAACCCCGACAAGCCTGGCATGATTAATCAATAAGACGAATCATGATGAGCCACCGTGCTGCTGCTGCTCCATCTGCCATTACCATTAATCCTTATTCGCTGTCTGGGCTGCCTTTCGCGGTATCCTTAGCAACCGTAGCGCGTCCCTCTCCCAAGCTCGCGAGGAGTGTTCAATATTCAAAGCATCCTAAGCAGCCCAAAAACGTTCGAGCGCAGCTTTTCTCATCGCGTTGATGTTTCATTTCGAAGGATTTGGAAGATGCCACCACGGTGTGTCTGTGTGTGACTGTGGTGTGGGCATGAACGTTATTACGTAAAGTAGGGGGTGTGTTCTCCCAGCCAGCAGTGTCTATGAAGCAAAGTACAGTGCTGCTATACCAAAAACCACGCGGACCACCACACGGTCGTGTTTTGACTTCTTGTGTACTTCAGCCAAACAAGTGAGTAAGTCAAGGCGGGGGGAACGCACGTCCCGTGCGACGGGTACGTTTCGTTAGCGGGCGGGAAACCGCAAAACCAAGCCAAACCCCACGGACCGAGCCAAAGCAAACTAAGCTTCGGGAGGGGTAAGGGTGCTTAATTCTCGCTCATTATTTACCACCACACAGTACGGTACCCACGGCAAGCGGGCGAGCGAGCAAGCGGCCATCAATGTCGATGAGTTTGGTCGAGAATATTTCCTATTTTGCTAATGTTTTCGGAAAACGAGGGCATCTTCACACTTCTGCCCCTCCGACTGCTACGTTAAGGACGATCTCGGTGCTGAGGAACTTTAATGACCTTTGCGCATTCGCCTGGAAACTGAGCGCTTCATCCGATGCTCGATGGGCAATCAGAAGTCGAGGAAGTGTACTTCGCGGATTGCTACGATCCTTGTCCGTGGAGTGTCTTATTAATTTATTTTTTCCTACAGCGCTCTTACGAAATCTTTGTTAGGTGGAATGGTATCTTCTTTATTAGTGTAATCATAATAACGATAATTGTAGCAGTACCTGGTGAAGGAGAAAGAATAGCACCATTTTGTCCTGCTCTTTTCTTCTGGGGAAGAAGATTCCTAGGGATGTGCGCTTTGCTATGAGCTTTGTGTTGTGTTTTCTTGAGAGTAGACCAAACTTCTTGCATCTATTCTGCTATCCTGCTATGCACATGCTACTTAGGGAGTGCTCTAGAATTTATCGTAAACGAGCTCCTTCATAAGGGTGCCATACTTTTGTTTTTGTCTATTGTTGGATACTACAGATTCTAGAGCACTCTCCAAGTGGTAACACATAGTTCTGTTGCTTCCTGACTTTTTGGATGATTACATTCAACTGAATGTCTACAACACCTTTACACTTCTTCCGGGAATGGTTCATTGGGAATGGTAGTAGTGGAATTAGTCGCTAGATCCGCGTGGTTACTGCATAGGTCCATGTATCGGGATAGATTTGCGAATGACAGTTACAGGTATAGATATTGGACTGAAGTAAC
This sequence comes from Anopheles bwambae, assembly GCA_007018985.1. Taxonomy (NCBI): domain Eukaryota; kingdom Metazoa; phylum Arthropoda; class Insecta; order Diptera; family Culicidae; genus Anopheles; species Anopheles bwambae. The sequence goes on along the minus strand of SIXB01006777.1, from coordinate 374 downwards.
AACTGGAGCAGTTTCAGATCCGGTGTAGGTTCAGAATCATTTCCAGGACTGCCATGGATAAGATCCAAGACTGATAATGGGTGAGGATCTGTTCCAGAAACGGTATAGGAACGGGGATTGATTCCAGAACCGGTAAGAAGTTTTGGATAAGTTGATTTAGTGATTTAGTGATTTATTTATTATAGAGTATCGAGCCTCCATGGCCTACATACACAATTAAAACTAATGTCTTATAAACTATGTGTTCCTAAAATTAGACGTAATGCAATCTCGAATGACGCTAGTACATTTCGGTACACTAAAGGACAGGTCTACAAAATTTGAAAATAAATTAAAATTCTTGGACATTAATAACAACGGATCCCTAGCACAGA
>SIXB01006776.1:0-10990 GCA_007018985.1 Anopheles bwambae | reverse complement strand
TGATGCTTCTTCAAAAATTCCAGCATGTACTGTTGCAAGGCCGTCGTTTCCTCGACCGTAACCGCATTGTACAGGGAGGCACGAATCCCACCGACCGAACGGTGACCCTTCAGCTGTTGCATGCCGAGGGTTTCTGCGCCTTTTAAGAATTGTTTCTCGAGCTCTTCGTCTCCATTCGGACCTCCGACGCGAAATGGCACGTTCATTCGGCTGCGCACCTTTGGTTCCACCGGGCAGAAGTAAAATCCGTTAGATTTCGCAACCACATCGTATATTAACTGCGACTTAACCATTGACTGGCGGTACATCTCATCAACGCCACCGTTGCGCTTGATCCAAGCAAACACCCGTCCCATCACATAGATGCTGTTGAGAAGGTTGGAAGAAACGGATGAAGGAAAGGGTAAACAAACAAGCGATAAGCGTGCAGCGGTCTGCATACTGTGTTTTGCTTGCATCGTCAGTGATAGCAGTCCGCTCCATGAAGAACTTGCAACAACCTAGATGCTGTGTGCGTTATCTATTCAACACATGACTTACATAAACGTTGGCGGCGTGTTGCTAATTGAATTGGCTTTAGCGATGACACTAAAATCAAAAATTGTCGGAGTAATTGGCATTGCGTGCCCAATCAGATCTTCGCGCACTATCACTAATGTAATACCGGATGGGCCGATGTTCTTCTGCGCACAGGCAAAGATAACGCCAAACTGTAGATGTAGAAAAGCAGAATCAGTTGTAGCATTAGCATGTACAGTGTCACGTCAAATGATGGTCAGTTGTACGCACTTTCTTAATATCAATTCGTCGAGACATCATGTTTGAAGACATATCCACCACCAACGGCACGCCGTTGGTTTCTGGCACCGAGTCAAATTCGATTCCACCAATTGTTTCATTGTCACAGTAATACACGTACGAGGCTTCCGGGTCAAGCTTCCATTGAGTCGGATCCGCAATGCCGGTATACTTATCCTGCTTGGGCACAACCCAATTAACCGTTCCGTACCGTGCCGCTTCTTTGGCGGCCATCGAAGACCAGCTTCCCGTAACAAGGTAGTCCGCCTTTCCCGTTTTACCGATAAGATTCATCGCAACGGCAGCAAACAGTCCCGTTCCTCCTCCTTGCATCAACAGGATTTTATAGTTATCCGGCACATCACTGGAGAAGAGGAAAACGGATGAGAATCTACCAACTAATGTGCGATTCTGGACGGTTTGTTAGCCAACAGTAGCGATACTCACAGCAGTTCCTTAACCAGAGCCAATGTGTTGTCATGCAGGGCAACATAGGTGTTTCCGCGATGGGACATTTCCATCACACTCATACCACTAGTTCCATACTCGACAAGGTCTTTCTGTACTTCCACCAACACCTCGCGAGGCAACTTCGCTGGACCTGCCCCAAAGTTGATTACCATTATTTTCACCGGCGGATGGTTGTTGTGCTTCAATCGAAATCACCTTAGCACCCCCTGTATTGACCTTCACTAGTTCCCTGCGTGCACACGAGCGGACTGTTTCGTTTGTAATCGACTGTATCTCGCGCCGGACAGTTCTTGAATGTGGACAGCGGTGGCAACAAAATTGCCGTTACGCTCCGCAAATTAACCCGGGAACCACTCGTCTCGACCTCCGCTACAAGACGGCACTCTATCTGTCTGCTTCGAAAGATGAGCCTGTTCTAACCGGTTTACAAGAACGTGGGCAATAGCGACAAGCGGCAAATAAGACCCGTTTGTCAACGAGCCAAAGGGAGCAGCTCACTTAAGCAAGGGCAGATCGACGGGCGGGATCCGGGGGTACACTGACTGTGCGCAAACACGTCGCGCGCCGTCGTAATGCATATTCGATTTGTGAAAGTATGTGGCGTCTCGCTCTAGCGTGCTGGATCGCAATGTACGGGGCGCCTCTTATCAGTTATTGTCGACTGGCCAATATTCACTTTCAGGATTTGTTCTCTCGTGGCGAAATCGTACGAACAAGATGTTGTTCTGTTGTTCTATACTTCCTACTTGTTCTATTCCTCCTACCGTGTACGCCCGTCTGAACGATAATAGAATCGTTCGATTGTACTCTTCTATACTGTTCCTATCTGTGGGTGAATGATACACTCCACCGTAATCACTTCCCTTTGCATCTCATCTCATTGTAGTACATTCCACACGATCAATCCGCAATACAGCCCTGTTCGGTACCTATGTGTAGTGTGTAAATGGCAACGATCATAAAAATATCACTTGGTTGGTTTGAAACATCGCCACCGATGAAAGCGCGCCCGTGACAACAAAGTGTACAGCAGCGCAACAATCGGCAACAAACAACTTAACCGGAACACTCACTACTGCTGCACAGATTAGATTACCCGTATCAGAACGGGGTAGACAGATTAACGGAATTCAAGTACGGCACTTATACGAATTATTTATTTGTAGTTGCACTTCGACGTGCGAATAACGAATAAAAAGGAAAATACTCCGATAGTGGGAAAAATAAATAATAATAGCATAGCTCCTACATGGCCGGATAGGCTCTATTTCCTTCCGAACCATACGGTAGCCAAGGCTAGGGAACGGAACTATATTTCGTTTGCATATGATTCCAATTCCGGAGCCGATTCCTATGCTGGAATCGATTCCGTTTCCGGAGTCGATTCCGGAGCCGATGCCAGAGTCAATTCTGGAGTTGACTCCTGAGCCGATTCCGGAGTTGACTCCGTTGCCGATTCCAGAGTTGACTTCGGAGCCGATTCCCAAGTTTACTCCGGAGCCGATTCTCGAGTTGGCTCCGGAATCGGAATTGATCTGAATCGCAATTTGCCCCGATAACGGAATCATAATTGAGTCCAGAATTAGAATTACCTCCGGAATGTGAATTAGTTCTTGAATTAAAAAAAAAGAAGTTTTAGAAGCGAAGTCAGTCCGGGAATCTCCATGAGAATGGATCTTTTACAAGTTCATTTTGATTTTTGGCGGTTATCAATATGTAGTATGATTGGTCCCAAACGCCTATTTTTATGGCGATGAGTCCCAAAACTGACTCCGTCTGGAAGCCGATTCTAATTTAGGAGCCAATTCCGATTTGAGAGCCGATTCTGACTCCGGAACCGATTCCGATTCCGGAATTGATTCCGGAGTCGATTCCGATTCCGGAACTGATTCCGATTCCGGAGCAGATTCCGATTCCGGTATCAATTCTGGAGTCTATTCCGAATCTGGAGCCGATTCCGAAGCCAATTCCGGAATCGATTCCGGAAACTGATACCGGACCAACTATAAGGAATCGATTCCAGAAAACTGCGGAGCTAGCCGGAATCGATTCCGACAAAAACTTCATTTTTCTCATCACTGGTATATAGTGACATATGTCTAATTACATGGCCGGGGTAGTTTGTTTCACGAAGAAATAGACCAAACATACATTTTATGCTCTTTAAGTAATCGCCAATTTTCCAATCATGTTTAACACGCCTTATTTGAATTCATATGTTCGTTATAGTATAGCTGCTCAACGCACTATACTTGGGTTGGAATTACGGGGGCGAACGAACCTAGTGAGTAGTACTACGGAACAATCTCAATAGATTAACTGGCGCTAGCACAATACAAGCCAACGATGGCCTAGTGCCAAACATCTGCGACAGCCTGCTGGATAAATGTAATTACTTGCTATTGTCCTTATACTTCTTCGTAATTAAAGCCATATGGCCACACCGGCCTCATACAGATCTGCTAAAATTTAAGTAAATGGTCCATATGGGATTCGAAACACATCCTGGCCTTTGCATGAATTGTCGCGTCTACACAACGCTCGATCATCTATAGAGTAGATTACGCAGCTGTTTAAGACTCTAGGCTATCCCAGATATTTCTACCGCTCCGAGAGCCACTATCTGCATTTGGAAACTGAGGATGTCGGCATTTGATTTTATTTAATAATTGAATTAAAATAGATTTGATTGATCGATTTGATTTGAAAAATATTTTAAAGTATTACTGTTGTCCAGGATACACATTTTAATGTAATTTATAATTACTCCGTAAACCGTTTTGGTCCTAGTTTTCTTAGCAACTGTCACTGCGACTACTTGAAGCCAATATAACGTAGAAGAAGTATTGTATTACCTTGTTAAGTCATTTCCATAACTTTGGAAAAACAGGCATGAGATGTTTTTAATTAAGTGTTTCTTAATTAAAATCGTTGTCCTATTCCATACGGTAGGGGCGAGAGAGAAATAGAAGGGAGGGGGGGGGGGGGCGGTTTGCTTTTGTGGTTGGAGGTATTAAAGCAAATCATCATTATATCTCGTTTATAACCAGTTTTATAACTTTGGATTCTAGTGATTTCCTAACATCAGTAGGTGCAAAGAAAATTGGATTTTTCATGACTCTTTAGAAAATTTAATTTTAAGTATATCTTGTTTCATAAAAATGTATAATATATTTTCGTTTAAAAATCAATTCTTCCGTGGACCTCGAGTAGTCTGCGAGCCACAAACTGGAGCCTCCTGCTATATTACACACATGTTCTTCATTAAACGGATACCGAGGCATTTGTTAGAAGAAAAAAACTAAACCACTAAACATTAAACGACTCAAAAAATACTAATCGTTCCAAAATAATCATAAAATTTACATATATTTAGTTACATAAAGCTGATTAAAAAATATTCCATTATGCATAACAATTTCAGTATGAAACCTTTGAACTTTGTAAAATCTGATCTGATGATCGTTTGATGTAAAGTGTTATTTCTTTCAATAAAGCCTAATGTTTTCTCTTCACATTTCAACCTTGTATTGGCCAAGAGAGTAACGAAAACCTTCTCGAACCAACGTAATAAAACTTTGGACCGGTGGTTGTAAAGAGCTCTTCTCGGATCAACCGGTGAGTTGAAGGTTACTACTGTCTTGTATTTTGATCATGGTGAATGCAATTCGAAACCGGTGAGACGAAACCGAACCTCCATAGGTCTGCATCGCATCCGAAAGGAGGGGGAGACATAACATAATTCCAATTTCCAACCGTTCATTCACCAAATCCACTTATAATCTACTGGCAGGCAAAGTGCGTGCACTTTGATTAACCGAAACATAATTGTTTGTCCCCACTCTTCGGCCACGTGTATGAACGCATCGACCCAACGAGGCTGGAACTCGGCAGCGGCTGCAGTAATGTCCCTCCTACTTGGGACAGAAAAACCCCTCCCTTCTAAATACTGCTAATCTGAAAGGAGTAAAGGTAGGGGCTCAAAAGTATTATAAAAGAAGTGGTAATAGAGTTTTTGGACGTTTAGTCCACGATCGAGCCCAGAGCTGACTGTCGCTTTTACTTACAAATCACGCTAAACGGAGTATAGTTTATAAAACAAAAAACATTATTGAAACCGTTCTTTATAATGCACCGTACAAATAGAAGCTTTAGTGCTTTGACCCTTGTTTGTTGCGCGTTGTTAGTTATCGGTAAAGTGGACGCTTTTCCAGACGGTGCACCGGCGGATACGTGTGTAAAAAGTCGCACCAACGAGCCGAATCATGGCGCGGCACGCAGTCAAAGTCTGGCAAACCTACCTTACCAAGTGACGGCGAGCAGTAACGTGTACGGTCCCGGTACACAGATTCAGGTCTCCATACACGGGCAGCAGGATGTATTTCGAGGATTCTTCCTGCAGGCGCGTGATGCACAAACAAACGAATGGATCGGCTCGTGGTACGAAACACCCAACACGAAAACCATCCCAGAGTGCTCGTCGGTGACACACGCCGATAACAGGGATAAGGAGCAGGCTACCTTCGTCTGGCAGGCACCGAAAGACCGCCAAGGGCAGGTTTATTTCACGTAAGTACTGCTGCGCCTGTCGCGACACCGAACGTGTTGCAGGTTCAAAGTGCGATTTTTCGATTTTCGAAACAACCTCTAAAAGGTGGAACTAACTTGAAGCGATTTGTCGTGGGCAAAATATACCCTTGCGAGTTGCGTGTCAGTGCAAAACGCATGCAAGCGAGTGGCGAGTGTGCAGTGGGTTGAGCGTAAATTACATTAGGAATTTCCCATGCCACCCGGTGCCAGGCTATGTGGCAAAACCACCGATGCCAAGCGGGTTGCATATGGAACGCCTTTAATGGTAGGTCAATGTAGGTCAAATGAAAGAGCGACATCAACGACGTTTTCAATCTACAGCTAAACCGGTTCCCTACGTAGCTTATGCTTACTAAGACGTTAATACCTTCCGGTTGAAACTGTACCCTTCGAAACGGTCTATTACTATTACGCTCGGAGTATGGGGACGTGTGATCTACATAATAAGACACTCTACAGCATCACTTATGAGCGTTAGAGACAATTGCTGTTTGCCCATCAATTATTCAACTTGTTGCACTATGTTGACGTTAGTAAATATTTTCGTTGATGCTTGACGAAAACCCGCTTCCATAATGGTCATTCGCACAATGAATTGACGGTACCGATTTTGGAGAGTGGTCACTACTGCTGTCATAGAAAACTGGTTTCTGTTTGTGGCCCATAAATCTTCAATGCATGTGGCCTATTTAGAATGCAACTTGGTCAGCACTTTGAAAACATATCTGCAATATATGCCAGTACATTTCGGTGGGTGTCGTTGCAGTGGAGTAACTTAAACGGAATCAACAGTCTTCGAATAAACAACAGTAACAGCCCGCTTTTTTATTGATGCAAAATGTTTGGATCATTTGATTGAAAATACCAAAATTACATAGTTAGTAATAAACTCTGAAAAGATACCGGAATTGGATTTACAGTGGAGCGCCGTTTATTCGGGTACCTTTTATCCGGCTGTCCGTTTATCCGTGCTGATGAGAAATGACAGTTCAATGCAATGGTGACATTGCGTTATGAGAAGGATATTTGAAAAAGCGGTTAATAAAGCACAGTGTCATAACGAAAGACACGAAAAATTCAAGGCAAATTTTAAATATCTTTTGGATAAAACATAAAGTTAATAAAAACGAGGTAATTTTTATAAAAAAATTAGATAATTTTCCAAAAATTATTCAGGAATTGGTGATAAAATATATCATTTAACTCATTATTCGTGTTATTCGCATATCCGGGCGAGGTCAAGTCCCGAGAAGCCCGGGCGCTCCACTGTAGTTAGTTAGATTCAGTCGTGTTGTTGCTGTGCTCGTGTATCGTCTGCAACAGGTTTTTCGTACTTGTTCTAGATTGGTATTCAATTTAATGTATTCTATACGATTTTCCTTTCCTTTTTTTACAGCGGTACTATTGTAAAAAATTACGGTACTTATTGGTCGAGCATAATTGCCGCTGTACCTGCACCATTTGGGCGCCATCAATAAGACGAGTTTGGAGAACTGCACAATCATGTTGCCAGAGCACGCTGGTTTTGTAAATATAGTACATCGTTCAGTATATTGTTTCCCATTCATGTAGTTTAATCGTTATCCGAATTTATCATCTCTACTTGTTCGATGAAACACAATGTAATAAGTTTTGTTCTTGACGGTGCAAAACATTGTTAGCGGTCAAACGAGGAGAGCAATCGTGAAGTATTAGAAATTATTCATACTTGTTCAGGCACAGCCCATCTTTCGATTGGATACGGAGTCGTTTTCGGATATCATTAGGAGTAGGAATCAAAACTCTAGTTTACTCTAGTATACTAAACATCCAATTTCAATATCCAAGGGGATTTCGAGAATTTTAATAAATAAACAATCAAAATCGACAAGGGTACCGAATTACCCGGAGGAAGCTTAATGAATGAACTAAAAAAAATCTTTATCGAAGAAATGCCCTCTACTTTTGCGATGGATTTATTGAAAACGCTTAGTTTTATTAACGCGAAAATACGAATTACTTGCAATTCATCGGTACACATTACACTCATAACTTGGAAACATACAGTGGAACCCCCTATAACAAGTTATTGGCATAACGAGCAAATCTTAATACTCAACAAATACCTCTCTTAACGAATAAACCTCGCATAACCAGTAATTTCATTGGGGGTTCGGATACACTTGTTTGAGGCCGATGCAAAATCAAGATCACGATCGGTTAGCATTGATTATTTCTTTATTTTCTCTTATCGCTCTGGCCGATAAGAGTTTTGATACTAAACATCGTTTAATGAGGTGACGACCTCCCCTGTCTGCTCTTCAACATCGCCTCGGAAGGTGTCATTTTAAGCGAGGGGCTAGACAACAACATCAGTGGTACGATATTCTACCTATCTTTCCAACTTTTTGGCTTTGCTGATGACACATACATCATTGGCAAGACAAAAGCGAATGTTATGGCAACATATATGTTGCTGTTATAACATATGTTTTTTCTTTCATTCATCCGTTAATTTATTATATATTTTATAAAGTACCATGGTTAATGTGATTGAATGTTTTAAGCACCTTGTTGAATGTGGTTGTTACCGACCATAAAAAGTCTAGATCGGACTATATTTGAGGTTGACTAGGATATTGTTGTATATAAAAAATGTGGTTACTGAAGAGTTTTACGATTCATCCTGAGACCGGTGGACACTTTAACGATTTTTCGTAAACCAATGACGGCGGCACGATGCTTGAACATGTTGACAACTGATTGAACAAGGATTGAAGGAAACTTTCTCGTATGCAAAACAATAGCATAGGCTAGGGAGGAGTTGTATGGAATTTTACTCGACCAGAAGAAAAAATTTGAGTGGACCACAGGGACTGAATGAGTTTGAATGTATTGAGTGTTAATTAATGATTATTATTTGGCAAACTAGTTAATAATACATTAATCAAATACAATTACAAACAATCAAAACGCAGATCAAAACCAAAATAATCAATAAATAGAGTAACTAGTTATTTTGACCAGTTACTGCAAAATATCCCCATCTGTATCTTGAACGACTTGCTTCAGTGTTGAATTAACATCGAGCAGTTGAACCGTTTAGGAATAAGGAATTCTGTTAAATTTCAAAGACTGGCGTTTAAAAGTTGACTTTAGACTTGATGGAAAAATGGTCTGTAGGATCTATTCTCTCAAGTCTACCAAACTCGCTAGTGTCGCAACTCTTCGGTAAAATTAGTTCTTGTAAAACCTCAGCTCTGTAATGGGATGGAATCCGAAGCCCCAGTGAGGGATAATACAGGCTCTCCCATCCAACTCCTATTCCGACACGTCTTCGTCGTGCAGAGTGGTAACATGTGTCACCACACTCTCTAAGCGAAGCCGGAGCCTTGAACAAACTTGATGATGCCCTAGCCACACTGAGCATGGACCTCGTAGCTTTACAAGAGAATCGGTAGCTATGGAACGGTGTGCACAACAGGCGTGGTAAGCATTACTACGACATATACTACAGCATGACCGCCACCGCGTGCTCGGAACGGGTTTCGCCGTAGGTCTCCGGTTGAAACCCGCAATCATGGATTTCAAGGCTGTAAACGATAGGCTATGCACCCTGCGCATGCGAGGCAAATTCTTTAATATAAGCCTCATAAACGTTCACGCCCCTACCGAAGAGAAAGAGGAAGAGGAGAAGGACCTTTTTTACGGCCGCCTCGCTAGAACCATGATCTCATAATCATCCTTGGGGACTTCAATGCAAAAGTCGATAGAGAGCCAATGTACCGCCAATACACTGGCTGTCACAGTCTGCATGAGCACAGTAACGATAACGGTAGTAGATTTGTCCAGTTCGCCGCAGCGAACAATCTGGTTGTTGGAAGTACCAAATTTGCGCGCAAGAAAATCCACAAGGTTACATGGGCGCACCCGCGTGGAGAATCCTTCAACCAGATCGACCACGTGTTAATAAGCCACCGACGACAGTCGATTCTGTTAAATGTCAGAACATATCGAGGAGCCAATATCGATTCCGATCACTACTTTGTTGGCCTAGTGATACGTTGTAGAATCGCCGCAACTCTTCGCCGGCCCCCACGCCAATGGAGGCGGAGAAAACACGCAGCCTCGGCTCAACACGGACTCTCTAAGGGACATTACTGTTCAACAGGAATTCAAAGCCGCTTTAGAAGAGTCTCTACTACCAGAAAACAGATATGAAACTACGAGCGAGAGGTGGCTCTAAAAACAAAAATAATAATCTGTGCAAGAAATATACTCCCACCACGCCGAGGCAACACCAAATCTGGCTGGTTCGACGATGAATGCAGACAAGTGACCGAACGTAAGAATACTGCATACCGAGCAATGCAGCAACGGCATAGAACGCGAGCATGTGCAGAGGAATACTCACGGCTCAGACGCGAAGAGAAACGAGTTCACCGCTCCAAGAAACACGCATGGGAAGAGCAAAACATGCGGGAAAACGAGCAAACCAGAGAAGCGTACGGACCGACACGAAAGTTTTACCAAGCGATAGCAGGTCACCGAAACAACGTTGTACCTAAGGTAATCTGCTGTCGCAACAAGGATGGAGACCTGGTCAGTAACCAGCCAGAGGTCTTCTCGCGGTGGGCTCAGTACTTTGATGAATTACTCAACGACCAGTTTAACAAACAGCTAGAAGCGCCACTAGCAGATAGTGTCATGCTACTGCCACCTAGCATACAGGAAACACAAAAGGCTATCCGTCGGCTGAAAAATAACAAAGCACCCGGAACCGACGGAATTGCAGCTGAACTGGTCAAGAATGGAGGTGCACGACTAGAAAACGAGATTCATCAAATTGTTACTGAGGTGTGGGATAGCGAATCGATGCCTTGTGACTGGAATCTCGGCATCATCTACCCCATATACAAGAAGGGAGACAGGTTGGACTGCAACAACTACAGGGGTATTACGGTGTTGAATACCGCCTATAAAATATTCTCCCTGATCCTTCAGGATCGCCTTGTCCCGCACGTCGAAGAGATAGTCGGAAACTATCAAAGAGGATTCCGAAACGGAAAATCAACCACTGATCAGATCTTCACCATGCGGCAGATCTTGGAGAAGATGGCTGAATACAGACACGACACATACCATCTCTTCA
>SIXB01006775.1:0-11002 GCA_007018985.1 Anopheles bwambae | reverse complement strand
GTGTGTGTGTGTGTGTGTGTGTGTGTGTGTGTGTGTGTGTGTGTGTGTGTGTGTGTGTGTGTGTGTGTGTGTGTGTGTGTGTGTGTGTGTGTGTGTGTGTGTGTGTGTGTGTGTGTGTGTGTGCGTATTTGCTTGCATTGCAATATTTGATATGTCTTGATGATGTCCAAGCAATGGACCTACAGCGTACAAACAAAGAATAGGACACTAGCATTTACGCAATTGCAATAATGGTATGGCCGGCATGGCGGCGAACCCACACTACTAGCTGCACACTACTGACTGTGTAACGATGCACTAGCTCATCCTGTATCATCTAAAAGGTAGACAGTTATGCTACGGATTTTTGTATGTTCTGCTTCTCGTAATACTGGTAGCGTTCCGTACTAGTGCCTCACTGTACAAAAACGTATTCTTAGAGTTTGTTTGTTTGTTCTTCTTCTTCGTTTTTCTTTGTTTCGTTATTCTTTGTCTCTAGAAGGCCTTTGTAATAAGATGATAAAATTGTTACTTTCCGTTCATGTTTTGTTTTGTTTTGTGTTATATGCGTGTGTATATATATATTTACCGCAAGTGTACACGTGACAGAGAGTACTGTGGTTACACTTCCGTCTGCTGCTGCCCGCTTGGTTCCACTGACACATAGAGGCAATTTGTGGGCCCTCGCAAGCACACCAAGCACGGCAAGTAAACGTAAAAAACTACTAAACGTCGTGCGGTGGTTACTACACTACCCTCGGACCCCGCTCAACAACTAAACTCCTCGGCCTGACGGTGTGTTTGTGTGTTCGTTTGTTTCCCACCCCAACTCGCGTATGGGGCCGAGTGATATGTATGGGTTTGTTTTTTTTTGTTCGTATAGTTTGTCTAGTAATACTTTTCCAGTAATCAATTGTAACGATAATGCACTAGCCGCACATACGCTTAAGTTTACAGTGTCGGAAATGCTATACCGCTCAATTCACACAACTCAATTCACAACTCACAAGGAACTTGCTAAGGTGTCGGCGTGCGCTTTACGTGTGATTGTTCATAATACTAGTACAGCACATTGGACACAGAGCTTGGACAGCTAACTCCGCCTCCGGCGTTACGCGCACTCCACAAACGTTGGCAGAAAAACAAAATGCGTCCAAAACATCAGACTTCACTCGCTAGCGCCCGTGAACCAGCCCGTGCACACTTGCCAGATCGATATCGACTGCCGAAAAGGGACGCAAACGCAAACCTGTCGCCAATGTTGTGCAGCCGTGTAACCGGCTACTTTAGCACACAGGCCCCGTGCGTCTACTATCAACGGTGCAAGGCGGTTGGCGTCTTCACTAAATGTCAGCCTCTCTGGCCCAGGTCCTTGTGTTGGGTTTTGTTCCTCTTCCTGTTTTGCAGCTGTTGTGGTGTACTACATCGGAGGAGTGGCGCAAGCGCGTTGCGGTCTTACACTGACAGCTGCCTGGCTTTCGGTTTCTTTTCACACTGTCCATTCCTCTCGAGATTTTCAGGTCACACGTGGATAAGCTCAAAGGGTGGCGGGAGGATGGGTGGCTATGTCTCTCTGCATATTGAATATGGTGGCTAGACCAGTGCACAGTAGTGCCAAACAGAACTGCTCACTGCAGTATGCTACCTGATATGTTTTACGATAAGCTTTTACCTTTGTATTGTGTTGCACACACTATGAAGTGTATGTATGTGTGTGTGTGTGTATCATGGTTACTACCACTACTAATCATTTACCTACTACTTCCACGCACACACCCTACACATAGTCAGAAACCAGAAAGTGCCGCCATTAGTACCTGTTTGAAGGTTAGTGCTAAACAGTGTTACTGTTTCTGTTTACTGTTGAAACAAGCCAATAATGACATACCTGTCAGTGTGAAGAATCTACAGCCTACTGCACCATTTGTTTGCATTTCTCTCTCTCTCTCTGTCTATCTTTCTCTCTTACTCTCTATATCTCTCTTTTCGATCATAGCGTTACCGTGGCGTTACCCAGGCGTTATCTTTTCTGCACCCTTCGACTTTAATTGATTCGCTAAAGTGGAGCCTCTTTGCGAACCAATTGAAAATGTACGGCTGCCTCGTTCGCTCGGTCCTTGAGCAGCACCTTTCCCCTGTGCCAATTGGGAGCTCGGAATAGAGCTGGCTAGCGAACTTGTTCGCTCGGTTAGCGCATCTACACATCTACGTAAAAGCGATCACGTTCAACATTGACAGCCCCCTCCCCGCCGCACCAGTGGGAAATGGTGCACTACTACTTCTCTACTACTCTTCTCTGCACGCGTTACGAATTACAATAACGGTTAAAGCACCTGATATGTTTTTTTTGGTTTTCAGTGTGTGTGTGTGTTACTTTTGTTTGTTTTGTGTTTCATTTTCTCTCCATTCTAGAAGCAACTAGAGGTATGTACACTATGTGCACTACTCAATTTTACGTTCCTCTTTACGTCTTTTCAGCTTCACATTTTTTTGTTCAAACATTTTTTAGTGTCAATTTGCTACACTTTCTTCTTTTATCTTTTCTTGTCCTTGTGTTTGAGTGCTTGTGTGTGTGTGTGTGTTTTTTTTTTAATGTGTTAATCCTGTTTGACGCATATATTCTACACTTTACTGCATGCGCAGGTGTGGCCGTGTGTAAGATTGAGTTTTGTGTTAGTTTTTTTCGTTTTTTTTTTTTGTTTCACTAAACACCGCTAAACATCGTATTGAATCACATGCATGTGTATGACTGCTGTTTGTTTTGTTGATCATAAGACCGCATCGCGTATGTTTTGACCGCTACTAATAAAACAAACCAAACACGCTTCCCTCGCTACTAACAGTATTTACCAATTACTAACAATATCGCCACCGTTGACAGTTCGTGTTTACATTTCCCCTTCTTCTTCTTCTTCTTTTTTTTTTGTTTGCTAGTTTGCTGTTGTTGTTATACTTATTTTTGCCGATCGGTATTGTTTTCAAAAGTGGGTTTACAATTCTCATAAAAAGCTTTCTTATAAAGGTAGATTTACTTATTTGCTATTTGTCTTTTCCTTTCCTGTTTTTCTAACCACTTGTTTTTTTTTTTATCCCTCCGCTACCGTTTCTTCTCATCCTTTCTGCTCGTTTCTCGCTTGTTTTGCTGTGGTTTCGTTTCGTGTGTTACTTCTACAATATTGTATATTAATATCTAAGTTTATCCAGTTTGAATGATATGTTTTGGGGTTTACATACTGCTTTACGTTAAATATATATATATATAGTCGGTTGAACATCTAAAAAAGATGGATCCATTACTTCATAAAGAGTTGTTGGTTTGTTTTTTTTGTTTGTTTTGGTAATGCAAGTGCGTGTTGTTTTTCCTTGTTTTGGGTTGCTTTGATTTTTTTTATAAACGAGCCTTTTTTTGTTTTTCAAATCGTTAAATAAACTTATTTGCTTCATATATAATTATGTTTTGTATGTATATGTATATATATAATATATATAGGTATATTAAATGTAACATCTAAATGGCGCCATGCTTTGGTTTCCTTTTAAAAGTTCATTGTTGAGATTACGACGAGTTTACAGAGAAAAACAAATGAAGAAAAACCGAAGTACAGTAGAGCGTACGGTGGAAAATCAAATCACGTGTGTGTGTCAGAAAGGAGCAACTTTCTTCAAACGGAGGTTTCTTTACGCTACAATTTTAGTCGGTAGTGGAGATGTGCAGCCAAAGAACGGGCCTGTTATCCCTTGCCCTACGCGGCTGTGCCCCGACGCGTACGGTCGCTAAGCTTCTGCTAGTCGCTCTCGGTCTGCTTTCTGCTGCTCCCTTGCTTCTTCGGCCTTTTTTTTTTTGTTGCTTCACCCTTCTCCTACCGCTTGCAATATTATGCTTATATATTGTTATGTTTTTGGTTTTTATCATATTCTCTAGGTATAGCTACACAGCAATATTTCATAAGTCTTCAAGCACGTGATATGTATTTGTGACAGAGGTTGTTTCTTTTTTGTTGTTGTCTGCTACTTCCTTCTTTTTTTTTTCTTTTTTGGTTGGTTGTTGTTCAGGGCACCAGTAGCCCAAAGAAAAAGATCACAGGATCCAGTCCTTTGGTAACGTGTTGTGGCGATATGTATTAGTTTCTTTCTCCCGCACTGATCTTTCCTTTCGTTTTTTGTTGTTGTTCCTGCTCGCTGTTCGCTGTTTCTTGTTTCCCGCACTCTCTCTCTTCTTTATCGTTTTTTTACTCACTGCTTCCCAACTGCACTGAGCTTGGTTTGATTTTTGTTGTTAGTTGTTAGAGTATATTCGTTTTACGTTTGTGTATGTGTGTGTTTCCCCCTTTTTGTTTGCTGCTTGTCTTCCGTTAAGAGGGATGTATGTATCCGTGAATTGATGAAAAGCGCCTGCGCTTCACCAAGAAAAAGCTCCTTGAAATTCGATAATACGCCATCACAAAACCAATGAATACTTTCCGCTGTCTTGCGGATGATGCCGATCGGCCTATCGCGGGGTCAAGCATTGATAAGTAGGCTGTTTCCATCCGGGTTTGCAACGAACTAGAGAGCTTGGGAATGGGTGGGGTAAGATGTGTACGGGATAATGGGTGGATGCTGTGCTGTGCGCACCGTCTTAAGCTGCGACCAATCTCGCCACCGCCAGACTGAGCGCGATCAGCAGCGCAACGGTGGGCGCTGCCCGGGCGGTGCTGGCTATCGAGGTGTGGTCGTCGAGCTTGCACGGATCCTTCAAGGGCACTGCAAGGAAAGGGTAAGGTCGGATAAGGCATAAAAAGGAGCAGTGAGAGAGAAGAAATACTAGAAAGAACCATACAGCGTTTTCCAGGGGTTCTCATAGGAGTGGGACACTTCCTTGACACTTTCCTATTGGAAGTGAACTTCATATTGTGCGAATTGGACTCCCATAAAGAATAAAGTGTCCCACAGCTATGAGAACTCCTGGAAAACCCTGTAAGGCACTACCGTAACTTACCCGACCAGGCCCGCAGTCTTGGTAGGAAGTCGTTCCAGAAGGCGCACGAGGTCGCCATCGGTCCGCGGCCATACTTTTCGCCCCGCAGATCGTCCTCGCCCTCCGCGTTGAAGATAAAGTAGATCGGGTTCTCCCTCGTGTACAGTGGCCAGTGTTCACCCTCGAGGGCCGGATTGCTGTGGATGGAGGGGAAGGGCAGAAGAGGAATAGTGCTTTTATGTTGCCTACAATTTCTAGCCGACGGGGCTCCTAGGGTGTACGTACCCGGTGCGTGCAAACTCGCTCACCGACAGTACCATGCGGCGGCTCAGGTCCCGCTCCCGCTGCCGGTACTGCAGCGACGCGTTCATCGGCTGGCCGAAGATATACTCGACCTCGTCGCCGTGCAGCACGCCCATCCATTCGCCCCACAGGGAGGTGCTGGTGCGCTGGAAAACGTCAAATGAAGCAGACCCCTTTCGGTTAGCAACACTCAAAGCGGGCTGAGGCTGAACAACACCAACAAAGCGTAAACTTACGTGCGTGAAGTAGTAATAGTGCACCGAGGCGCCACGCTCCGTCAGCCCGAGCGCGAACTCGTTCGTCGGACAGATGAAGAAGTGGTCCCCGACAGCTCGCCCGACCTGGTGCTGGTTCTGGTACCCATCGTTACCACTCTCCCATCCCGTGTACTGCGGTGGTGTGAGATGAAAAACACGTTAGAACAGGACTGCGCTTTGAAAATGAGGTACCATATCGCACAAACACACACCTGAAAGATGATTGCCTCGCGTTCCGGCTCGGACGCTTTGTTGAAGATGGTGTTCATGATTTCCAAAAACTTGTCCCTCGGTAGCGAGGTGGCCGCATCCTTCTCAAAGTAGTCGATGAAGTCGTACAGCAGAAAGTAGGTGCCTGCAAGTAGGAGAGCATACACACGTTCCAGTTAAGCAAGAGCTGAGGTACGGCGAAAATCCGGAGTCGACTCCAATCCGAATCCAATAATTTCGGAACCGACTCCGGAAGGTAGGTCCGCCCAGCATTAATCTGGAGCCGTCTGGAATCGTCCAACGTCATTCGAAGCCATCTGGAGTCAGTCGGAGTCGTTTGAAATCGTCTGAAACCGTTCGGAATAGTCTGAAGCCGCCCAGAGTCGCCTGGAGTTGGAGCCAGCCGAAGTCGTCATGAGTCATCTGAAGTCGTCCGTAGTCATCCGATGTCGTCTGGAGTCATCCGGAATCATCCGGAGTCATCTGGACTCGTCAGAAATTGTCCGAAGTCCGAAGTCGACGACTCTGGAAAACTCCGGACGACTGCAACTCCAGGCGACTTCAACTCCAGAATACTTTGGACAACTCCAGACCACTACGAACGACTCCAGGCGATTCCGGGTGACTCTGGACGACTCCAGACTACTCAGGATAACTCCAGACGACTTTGGACGACTTCAAAAGATTCTGGAAGACTCCGGACAACTCCAATTCCGGACGATTTTGGACAATTCCAGACCACTCCGAACGTCTACGGGATACTTCGGCCGACTCCAGATGACTCTAGACGACCAACCCAGACGACTCCCGAATCCCGAACGACTCCGACTCTGGACGGAACTAGTGGTTCCGATATTGCCGAAGTCGGAATCGGAATAACAATAGTCGGAGTTATATCCGAGTCGTGGGTGTGGTCCAGAGAGCAAATCATTAGTCTATAGCCGCCCACTACCACCGTACCTTCGTCCCGGTTGCTGCCGACCAGTATGTCAATTCCTTCGAGGTTAGCCTCACGCAGCATGGTCATCGGATCGGCTGTCATGAACACCCCGTCGATGGTCGGCGCCGACGGAAACCCCAGTATGCCGGAGTACGAGTTCCACTGCTGGACCGAGATCGTCTTCGCGTCCACGTTCCTCATGCACTGCATGACCGTGCTCGGTGACTCCTGGACAGCGAGCAGAGAACGGGCCGGGTTAGCTAAGCAGACAGAGTGCCGAAATCGATACTCCCATTACCTTCAACATTGTCAGATTACAGTTGCAGTCGTCGATGAGCCCTTCCGCGATCTGCAGCGCCTTCTCGGCCGTCATGTGGCTCCACGGTGCGTTGAGCGTGCCCGACTGCAGGATGCCCCGCTTGGACAGGCCGCGCGTCACCGGCGACAGCAGGTGCAGGCTGACCGAGCTGCCGCCCGCCGACTCGCCGAACAGCGTGATCAGGTCCGGGTCGCCGCCGAACGCTTTCGCGTTTTCCTTCAGCCACCGGATCGCCAGCGCCTGGTCCCACATGCCCATGTTGCCGGGCGCATCCTCCTCGTACCCGTTGATGTACGGTGCCAGGTAGAGGAAGCCGAACGCACCGACCCGGTACTGCATCGACGCCACGATCACATTGCCCACCGCGGCCAGTATTTCCGCGTTGTAGATGTCCAGGGTGGAGGTGCCGCTCATGAACCCGCCGCCATAGATCCAAACCAGCATTGCCAGCCCGCCCTTCGACTGGTGCTGGCGCTGGAAATCGTCATCGTCCTGGAAATACTGCAAACGAACGAGCGGGAGAGAATCAAGTGGGAGGATGTATAGAAATAGCCACCATACGGTAAAGGGCATCGCAGCTTCCGCAACGCTACGCAACACTTACGTCATTGCTTCCAAAGTTCAGGCCGCGTCCATGCCGTAGGCGTGTTTTCGTCGGCACCCAGATGTTCAGATACAGACAGTCTTCGGAAACGTTCGTGTTGGGATTCCACATCTCTTCGCCTGCGAAGCCGGGGAAATATTCGTACCTGTAAACGGAAGGCATCCAGTAGGCAAGCGAGTGGAAGGTCAGCGTCAGTAACTCTTTTCTTTACATATCCAATTGCACAACTCCGAATGTTTGAGGAGTTCCTCCGATGTACGTAGGTTCGTAGGAAATGGAAAGGGTGTTTTTTTATATGTATGACAGAGGAAAATAATACAACGATATATAAAGGCAATTGTTGGTAAAAGATAGACATCCGAAGAAATGTCACAAACGCTTCCACAAAACGAGACGTACAGATTCGCAGCATGCAGAGGGATATCGGAATGAAATAAATGCTAGAAATTGATATTCCTTGACATTTACTTTGAAGTTCTTGCACCCGGTTTAGGTTCCCAGGATACTTAGATATCAAAACGAGGGCATCGTAGTCATCACAACACAATAAAAGCTGTAATTCCACCAAAGATTCAGATGTCGTAGTTCGCAAGGATACTGAGAAATGGTGAATCATTAGCGGATTCATTGGGCGTTCGTAGTTGTCACTGTTTGTCAGAGAAGTAAGAAGCTTTAGGCCGTGCTCTGGCAGTAATCGAACAAGACATCAGACTCGAACAAACGTATAGAGTTATATGGAGGTACAATGTTAGGCACTCTCCAACAAACTAGAGTCTAATGTCTTGATCGATAGGTTGATAGAACGCGCTTTATATTGCTCGATAAGAAAAAGTGCTGCCCAAGATCCCTAGATCCTAAAGTATTCTGAAGGTCAGGAATTGGGTGTTAGGAATCAATAGAGCAATAGCTTTGTTTGCACACAAGTTCCTAATATTCTAATGATTTTGAGCAATTATCAGAGATAGAAAAAAGAGAAATTATTTAATGGAGCTTAAAATTCAGAGTTTTCTAAAAGTTGCAGAGATTTTTCATTCCCCCTTCAAAAAGACCTAGTTGAGGCACACCGAAAGTTAAAATTTCTAAATGTCAAAATCCTCAGCATTACAGGTAAAAAAGGGCGTTCATTGGGACGGAAATTCCTAGATTTAAGCTCCGAAGGCAGCATTTGCTGCTGGTTCCCAGGTTTCCCTGGGAGTGCAAGCATTTAAAAGGAGGTTCTGAGCCTTTAACCCGAATGTCCAGGTTCCCAGGATGTGGGGTGACATTCAAAAAAAGGAAGTACATGGAATTCACACACACACACACACAAACAAACAACACACGCACACCTACATGACAAACTCACCGTTCCTGTATGCACGACGGAGGTAGTCTGGTTGCATCGAGCACGCCGTGCCACGGTTCGGCCGGGACGGGCTTCTTGAACCGCAGGCTGTCGACCGGCGGCTTCGCGAACGGTACGCCATTGAACACGTGCACCTCGCGCCCCTGCACCATGGTCGAGCGGCCGCGGATCGGACCGCTGCTCGTTTGCACCACCAGCCGATCGATGATGGCGTAGGCGGGACATATCACAGTCGCGCCGAGCAGCAGCACCAGCACGTTGCCGACGCCAACTGCCGACTGGTGGTAGTACGCGGACGCCATGCTGGCGCTCTCGGGGCCTCGGACGGTGCGCACGGACGCCTGGTATGAGGGCTGGGGAGCGGTTGATGGTAGAGTTCCCGGTGCGGTCCTGCTCGCCGCTCTAGCGCTAAAACGCGTTTCCTGGGACGGCGGTTTGGGGCTTTTGGTTGTTTGCTGGTTCGTCGGCTGGTTGTTGTACAGAGTAGAGTCGTTTCTGGCGTTCGCTGACACACTCACATTTCACATCACTATTGTTACAGTCACTGGAGGGGGGGCTGGAGTAGATGGTTCCGATAATATTGTTGTATCGTTATTTCTTGCACCCGTCCGTTTGCGCCTTGCGATTCGTGAGTGATGCGCTGTGGAAATCGTACGAACAAACGATCAGCAACAACAGCGGAGGGGGTAGAGAAACACACACACACACACACACGTGTGAAAAAGTCTGCAGCTGGTTACAGAATGTGTTCAATTCTGTAGCCACAACGTTTGCCTGCTCCGCAACGGCCCAGTGTCAGTGCAGGGGTACTGGAGGTAGATTTGTTCGTACGATACAGCAGCGCGCTCGCCACTGCTAATGACCCCATTTTTCGCTTCCCCCTAACTCTCCCCCTCCCCATCTATCCATGGATGTAAATCAACACAAACACACACACCCACGCATGTGCGCGCGCGCTCGTGTTATCAGCTGCCCCAACACAATCACACCGCTCTCGCGCGCGCTTGAGTGAGAGAGAGAGACAGAGCGCGCGCGTCCGAGTAGTAGTATCGTAAATTGGAATCACATGCTCACATGGAGCACGGGAGTGTGTAACACGAATGGTCCCCGTCGTTGTGCGCAAGCCTCAGGGGGAAAAAAACGGCCACGCTCGCTCCGCCAGCCAGCCAGCAGGACGGGAGCACCAAAATGGGCACGTTGACATCAGGACATTTATATTACATAAAAACAAAACACAGGGCGCACAGCACAGCAAATGCTTGAGCATGATGTGTTTTTACTTATTACTGTTTTTTTGTTGCATCTCTCCAATGTGACCGCAAGCTCTCTGTTTATTATTATTTTTTAAATATTTAGTTGGCAATTTGTCGAAACCATGAGGCAATTGATGAGGCACTTTGTTGTTATTCTTCGTAATTTTCCGATTGTATATAGATATACGTGTGGAACATCCTCCTGGGACACACCGGGCTAGCATCGCCTAGCTGTACGGCTCGGTTTCGATTCGATGGTTCCGGCGATCTCTCAATGTCCTTCATTTCATGGTCATCCAGCAACACACACACACACACTCGCAGAAAAACCCCTAACCACTACTATAGTCCTGCCTTGCTTTTTTCTCCCCCCCCCCCCCATTTGCCGTAAAATCGCTACAGAAAATTGAAAACACACAGAAAAGGAGCCATTGTAGCAGCAACCCGCCTGTAACCCCGTAAGCGGGACGCCCAAACCACTGGGAATGATTTTCAATTATGGTACTACACCTTTGACCTTCGCGGTAATCCTGCACTGCACTGGCGAGCAGGACAACAACAAAAACTCCCCCACGCCCCCCTAAAAAAAAGAAGCAAAACAGCTCCACTATCGATTTCATTGCTAGCCTTACCGCGTGCCCTGTGTCAGCTCAACTGTGTCAGCTCAACTTGTGGACGCAACGCACAGAGCGCTAAGCAGATAGAAGACGGGACAAAATAGCAACAACATCGCAGCCAAAGCAATCCACACGTGTGCAGGTGAACCGGATGCGGATTGCATACAATTGTGCCCCCCCCCCCCCCCCCCCCCCCCCCCCCCCCCCCCCCCCCCCCC
>SIXB01006774.1:0-10996 GCA_007018985.1 Anopheles bwambae | reverse complement strand
GGGGGTGAGGTTACCTGGGTGATCGATTTTGTCAGTTCCGTTCCGCGGGCAGCGAAAAAGGAAACAACCCATTCGCGATCTTGTTTGCGTACCTTCTCTCCTCGTTCTCCCCCGTTCTACACGCACACCGCAGCATCAGTGCCGTGGAGGTGATGCTAGACGCAGTGCATTGTGGAATGTGTGTAGACTGCCAGAAGCCATTGTACACGCGAAGGTTAGCGCGTAAAGCGAGTTGGAAGGGCAGGGGGGGGGGAGGGCAAGATTTACGCACAGCCAAGAATGGAAAAACGTGGCCCCGGTCAGCGCCAATGCAACGCCGTGCGTCTCGTGCACTCGTGGCTGTTGTGCATGGGATGCACTCTGTGTGTGTGTTTTGTTTTGTTTTCTTACGATCATTCACAGAGACATTGTTGATGAGCGGGGAGAGCGCTTTTGAACGCACCACGGTGCGCCATTTTCAACCGTTCGACCTTTGTAACGTCTGTAAAACCTAACAATAACACTTCCACACGAGGAGTGGGTATATCGTAAACGGACGAGACGAGGGTGGCACCTGGAGAGGGTATACTTTGCAAACATTGAAACATTGAGCATCGGCTGAAGCCACCAGTTTGGCGATGAATATAATTATGCTTAATGGGCAAACAGAACCGGGCGCGCTGCTCGTTTGGTAGCCGCGGCTTGTAAGGTGATCGGTGCCTAATGCAGCACAGATGGCAGCACAGACGTGTCCGATGCTACACTCTGCAAAAAAAAACAACAACATTGAGCTCAACAGCAAACCATCACCAGAACGGCAATTTGGGTGATGCAATGCAGTGGCCCGATTGATGCCAATTAATCGGATATAAGTGATTGTGTGCCGGTTCTTGAAAAAATCTATCGCTCGAGCGCCGCGAGCATCACCAGCGGAGGTTGAAGGCTTGCTGGGACGAGTGCGCTTGCTATTGCAAATCTAAGCTTTAGTGAGACAGTGCTACGCGCAGCAGTGCCGATGGTAAGGAAATGACATCGATCTCAATTGGGACGCATGGTGCATGGTAGTCGTGCCCATAATAAAGCAACTTCTATGCGCGCACGATCATGTAACGGAGCGCGCTTATACAACCGCATGCTGGGCTGCGACTGCGGTGGCCAACTGGTTGCTCGTTATCGTGCAGCGTCCTAAGCAGGGTGAGCTGCTAGTTCAAATGCATCCCAGCGTAAAGCAACTAGCCGCTGATGCAATGCGATGCATTCGGTTGTACACATCCTGTGCGTTTTTGTTTTGTCCCTTTCGACGATAGCCACTGAACCTGACCGTGGACCGCGCTTTAGGGGACAGGTTTTGTAAACATCATCGTCAGACAACCGAAAACAGCACAAAAAAACACACACACGTTCCTCACAGCATAGCTGGTTGCAGCTAGTTCCAGCTGGTTTGCTGTGCACCAACCGTGCGGATGACAATTTAAAAACGACCCAATGCGAAAAGATCGATCGATCAATCGCGCTCTGCGGTTCAGGGGTGTCAAACTCTAATGAAGACGAATGAATCAAATGCATTCAAGTATTTTACTTTGACAGAGTAATGCCACCTTAATGACAAGATGTAACGAACCAGCTGTAAGTGTTAAATATCATGTAGTCAACAGTACTGTTAACCGCAATACAAAAGTATAAAATACATAACACAAATTCCTTTTTTTGTATTACAAGTTTCAGTATTTTCTTTGATTTCAAAATTGTTTTTCTTTTTGATTTTTATTTTAAAACGTCAAGGCTTTGATTGTATTGGGTTAGACCAAGGGACTCCAAATTACGGCCCATGGCACTCGCGATCCTAGAACTCTTGACAACTAAGGAAAGATTAAAATAATTATTTGTTTAAAGATTTAATCAAAATTTAAGGTTTTTACTTCTGAAAGATGAAAGTTAAGCTCGAATAATAGAAAGCTTCCCAAGCGCCACAGATTATGTTTGAAAGACTGGAAAATTAAATACCCATAGAAAAAAAAAAGAAAGCTCCATAGCTACACTTGGTTTGCTACTACTTGCTTGGTTAACTACTACTCATCATTACATTGGTGTCCTTTTCTTGCAATGTGGTTCGACAAGCTTCATCTATTTAAGACATGTATAGTCTAACTTACCTAACCTAACTCACCGAATAAAAACTTATATTAATGTTCGTCGTATGGTCAGATACATTGGTATCAACACCATCGACCATCACTCAAATCTCACTTGCTTATGTATAGATGGTTCACATTGATGTTTAGCATTTAAGCAATCGTATCGCCGTTCTAGTTCTAGCAATGAATAACTTCAATGCGAAACCATACAACAGTACAGAGGGAAGGAGAAAGCTCTCTAAGCGAGGAAAGCGCTTCACTGTTTGGGTATCCCACCAACAGATGTCGCCACCAGTTTTTTTTGCTATTTTTAGAATGCATCAGTCGTTCACCGTCTGCTAAACGCAGTCTTTCTACATTCCATTTAGGTAGAGTACTTGAGTCGTTTAGAACCCGATTAGTGGTCGTTTAGTGGATTTGTGGCAATTGGGTGTAGAATTTTTGTTACGATCAGGTAGTATTGTCTTAACAAAACAAGATTTAAACGTTCACACATTAGCTAAAAGTTACGTCAAAATATGAAGGTCAAGTTTAAGGAAACTAAATTGAAAGCTAAAGAGATCCAGAGAAATAAAGATACCGTAAAATGTATGAAAATGTAAAAAAAAAATCTTTTGAGTATAGTAGAGCATCGATTATCAGGGATGCTAGGGACTGGACGTTTGCCGGTTAATCGATTGCCACGGATAATAGTCCGAAAAATGTAAATTTCATAGAAACATTTTAAAATTCACTTATTAAACAAAATTCATTGGTAAAATCACTACAACTAGACATCTACATTACTTTTTTTCTACGGCTCGCCAAATTCGCTACAAAAGCTCGCCACAATTGCACGGCTGTCAAATTCATGCGCCCGCCGGTTAATCCACCCTCGGATAATCGACGTTCTACGTTCTATATAAAAAAACGCATCTAAGCACAACATAAATCCTCTTTGACATACATTCTCATCCAGACAGTAAAATTCAAACGAACTGACAGTTAAAGCGCGTGGAACTTTTTCATTTCCCATTCGGATCGCACTTCCGCACCAACTCTCTTCTGCTCTGTCCAGTGTTTGACAGCCCTGCCCAGGAATGGTTTCCCCCGTGCGCCACGAAGCGTGTAAACCAAGCATATACAGTGTGCCAGTGTGCACCGTACCAACCGAAAGCTTCCAGCGTGGGACAAAACTCGTGCGCACGGGCAAGCGCGGCCGTCTCTCACCTCTCGCAGCCTCGCTGCGTGGGTGCTGGCGGCACGTGTTTGGCCGGTCGGCTGGTTAAAATGGTTCTCATTAAGTGCAGCAGCTTCCTTCCGTCTGCCGGAACTGCATCACTGCATCGCCCGCCAACGGCGACACACTCTCGCCAGTAATTAATTACCACGATAAGCCACTAGTAATGAACGGGTTCGCTGATCGGACGCAAGCTTTCCTACCCTTCCAATCCATCAATGCTAATGATTGTGAAAAGGGTTCCCGGCGGGCTCGCGGACTCTATGGCCAGCTGTATTGGGGCCCAGCCCGTGTTGCACACAGCACGGCTCAAAACTTTGTTGCTCACAGGATGTGGTCAAATTCCTTTTTGCAGGGGAATCCCCCCGGCCCCTCCCCCTTGTGCAAACGGATCGAGCTAAGATCACAATTATTTGCAAATACGTTTAACATTCTTCGACCGGGCAGGCAAACAATCACACACTAAGCCATTACAGCTGCACAATGGTACGGCATTGTTTGATGGAATGGATGGTGTGTTTTGTTTTTGCAATATTCCTCCCCCTTGTTCGCTCCCGCTCCTTCCTTCCAGGCTGCTACTGTGCCACCATTTCCCGCGTTGTGCTGTGCTAAAGTTGGGCTGTGCGCGCGTATCTGTCACAAGGCATCGGTGAGTCTGTCAGCGTGGCGGTGAAACGTACATGATGACGGTGTGCGGCAACGTGCCAACAGTAGCTCGAAGCAATTTTCAACATTCCATTGCGGTGCATCATGGGAAATGGTACGGGAAGCAAAACAAGATGCACAGTAAGAGGCCTCCCCTTGTAGAAGCGGAGGCAGTGATCTTGTTGCCAAAATCAATGTCATGCCACGAATGGGTCTTACTGTGGCAGAAATTCGCTACTGCTCCCTAGATTTGTATCAAATCGCAATCGCAATCTATCAAGGTTGCCCATTATACCTGATCGGCACCGTATGGGCAAAGATTTCCCACCAAACGATCGAGTATCTGCCAACTACTGCCCGGGGGTTGGTGGTCAAGCCAGAAACGCGAAACCAGTTTGAAGGGAATTTCCCAGCATGGAGCAAAAAAAGCTGGAGATTTTTTTTCTTCCACATCTAATGTAAGAGGTGGTTTGTGTCGCTTCATTGATCCCCCATCGCCTGTGGGCAGAACCGGAGGGGGGCATGGCTGGATTCCCCAATTCGACCACAAAACCGCAACAAACGTCGGTGGACATTCCATACAACCGGTGGTTGTTGTGGGTTGTGTCGGCAAGATTGGATCTTGATTAGTTCTAGACACAAAGTGCACTAATGATCGATCGGCAAAGATCGATTTGTTCATTTAAAAAAAAATGAATGAAACAAAATAATTCCTTTCAAAATGTTGCCTTTTCTAAAGCAGATACGGATGCAAATTGCACAAACTGAGTACTTTTTCTCTGTCGGTGGTTACCTGTTAGCGAAAAACAACTTTCGGATTGCGACGATCGACGATCGCCTGAAGATCGTGAAGCGTGGTCGCAGCAAGTGTGCTGATGCGTTTTTTTGTTGGATAAAGCGTCACGCACGTGACCGTTTTTTTGAAAGGCAAATACGAGAAATAGAGAGAGAGAGAGAGAGAGAGAGAGAGAGAGAAAAGAGCGTTAAAGCAAAGCATCATTTTGCGTGCCAATTAACGATCGAATCTGTGAATCGGGTATGCCGAGTTGTTTACAATTTTTGTTTACAACTAACGCTTCACAGTGCGCTGCTCGCTACAGTAAAAAAAACCGGTAACGACCGGTTGTGATCGTTGTCGCAAAAGAAACGTACGAATGAGGAGGGAGAACAAAAAAAAACCTCCCATCCTCCAAACGCGGGTTTTTTTTATTGTTGCCCCGCTCAAATGCATCAAATCATCGTGTGTTTGTTTCGGTTTGTGCGAATATAATGCCGCTGTTACATGAATGGTTTGGTTAGACCATGTGCTGCGGTAAAATTTGCGTACCCATAAACGGTGCGCAACCTACGGACGAACATGCTTGTGGTCAACGAACCGTGCGCGGGACCATAAAACTGCCGGCGCGGTACGCACTTGCAAAGCAGCGCACGTGACGCAGGAGAATCCTTTGTCGCCGGTTCGTCACAGGGGCAAAGCGCCGCGGCTTTCACAGTTTTACAATCTTTTGGATGTGTGGGTTTACTGTGTTTTTTAAGGGAGGGATTGGTTGTGTTGTTGTTTTGATGCTTTCGATGACCATGTGAAATCATTGCGAAAGTTCAAAATCATCCACGCAATCCGCACAAAGGAGGTAAAGGACACCCCGGCGGGAGTCCTAGCTCTTCTTCTAATTGCTTTTTTTTCTCCACACCTTTTGTCTGGTCTGATGGATATGTGTGCAGTAGCAGCTTACTCTTTTGCACCTCTTACTCGCCTGACACCGACCATCATTAAAATATAATAATGTCGCAACTAATAAAATGCCCATCGTTGCCCACCCAACTCCGAAACCGAACCATTAAGCGCCCTGCCGGCTGCCTGTCTGCCCCTTAAGATAGCCCTGCCGATCGAGGTAAGGCGACAGACGCGCGGCCTTACCTTGTCTCCTAGGGGGGGTGCCTTGTCCGCCTTGCCGCTAACCAAAAACACAAAAACACTTAACCTGCGCACCGAGGACCGCCGGACCGGTCGTTTGCGCGTTGACCGGGGCGTCACGGCAGCGCACCAGTCCACAGTAGTGGAGAGAAGTTTTGAGAAAGTAATTACGACCCCGTGCGCGCGCGCGCGCGTCTCCGAAAGCGTCACCGAAGGTCAGCCGTGGTGCGGGGCGTTATTAAGCGGTGCCGTCCCTCCACCGCGCAGGTACTGCAGGTTTTGGTGCAATTTGGTTGAAAAAAAGGGGCAAATTTGTATTACGAATTTGAAGGGCTTTCGAAATGGAGAGAGAGAGAGAGAAAAAAAGCAAGCGCTGAACGGATTTATTAACTTTCGTACAGCAGGTTTTAGGTTTGGAATTTGGAGGTTGAAACACTGCTCCTCACTGTTGAGCTTGTGGTACTGGTACCGCGGTAGCATCAGCCGCGGTACCTCATGATCGGCGAGCGATCGTGAGGTGCAATTATTCAATTCTATTGTTTCTATTGCTCACAAACGCCTCTGTTTTGCCGGATATGCGAAGCGTGGAACGGTTCGTGCAAACAGGCAGCATCCATTAGTCCATTATCTCAGGTTGCTGGGAAGGTTGCTTACGATATTTGCCAATGATCGCCGACAGGGACACTGCGGAAGCGTTTAACAATTGATCATACCAGATCGGTATAAAAAAATACTGCATAATCTCGTCATTGTGGGGTAAAAACGAGTCTTAAAGGAGTTTGTTCCAACAAGATTATTGTAGTTTTGAGTGCATTGATAACAATTGTAGATGATATTCCAAAAACTCTGAACTCTAATGGTTCCAAAACTTTTATCATTTTAATAGTGAAAGATGAGCAAAACAAAGCGAAAAACGGATGTTGAGCCTCGAAAACCTTCACAAAAATTATATTTGAAGTTTATCTTATGTAGAAGATTTCTTTCTTCATTTTGTCGCAGATTCTATTTTTTTTAATATGTTTGAGGCATGTCTAAAGAAGCTTAATAGTACATTCACGGTACAATATAAATGGTTCCCATCAATCCCCGTTCTATCCCAACTCTCCTTGCTGCACGTGCAATGACTGACTGGTTTTATGCCAAAAATGCAACGTCAGGGCTCCCCCCGGGGACGGACCGGTTCCGGTTTAACAAGATCGTGCTTGTAAGCGTGATCGGGTAGCATCTAATTAATTGATTGACAAAGGGGGAAAGAAATAAATACCACACACTTCAACCGCGTGGCCTAACACTGCCCCGTAATCTAACCTATCATTTGATACGACGCCGCGTCTGGTGCCGCCACACTGCACGGCGGTTTTCAGGCTTTACCAATCAGACAACAAATCAGGCACCGGTTTACTTGTTTTGCGCTGACTGGATTTTTGATCCCGACCACACATGTGCTTTGGCTGGGAAGAGGCGGGGAATCCCTTTTCCGCATGGTAATGAACCGGAGATGATGTCTGTGCTGAGACTAGGGATTATTGGAATCGCAAATTAGATCGCTGCCTGTACAATCAATCCTTTACTGGTTTGATTTCCATATTTGTGCCCGGCCCGGTCTATTTTATAGCTGTAGTACCAGACATTTTATCCAAAAAAAAACTTCCCCCAATGTGTACACATTGGTAGCTCGGTCGGAATTAAATAATTGGCACACGTGTGTTGCAAAAAAAAAAACAAAACAAACAACCAACTCACCATGACACATTCAAACGCCTTGCGATCAGGAAGCGTCTGCGAAGGTCAACCTTTGATTTGTGGCACTGTGATTTCAGATATGATTACCACATTCTAACGGGAAATCAAAAGCCTAATGATGCAACACCGAACGTGGGAATACCGAATAACAAAGAAGAAGAAAAAAAAGTTAAACGAGACCAACTTTTAACCCACAAACCCCTTCTCCCCCGCTATTGGTTCCTCACAATGCTCAATTACTTCTTCTACGTCGAACTGAACTCTCTGCCGTGGTTGTGGTTATCGTTGTGGTTTTTTTTGTTTGTGTTTGCTTCCATTAGTGCTACTTGTTGCAGAGGTATATGGAGCCTTCCGGCTTGTTGAACAGGACCCAGTGAACAGTTCATGGCCACTTCTGTTTTTTTTTGCTGTCTGTTTAACAATTTAATAACTGGACTGACTGTGTGTGTGTGTGTAATTTGGATCGCAGACGGTTGTAAAGATGAGGCGCAATTTGCAACTGCCATTGCAGAACGAGCACAAAATGGACTGGAATACTGAACTCAAGCTCGAACCTTGTAGTTGGGAAGATATCTCAATTTGCATTTGTTTCGTATAGCATTAAATTTTCGCAAATGATGTTCCGATTTGTAATGGATTCCGAAATTGGGGAGCAGATTAAAGATGGATTTTGTGTGTCTTTTTTTTCATCAGATTTGATTCGATTGCTCAACAAATAAAATCGGCTATCGGTCAAGGATGATCTTCTGTATTATAAATTATACATTCCAAGGTAGTATCCATTCAATTCTCATCAACCACAAAGATTAACGGTGACACCAATTGGAACGATCTCTGCCCCACCAAAAACACCCCTCGCGCACGTGGGCCGCGTTTGCCTGAAGAGCAATCGGATTAACGCTCCTTCTTTAAGCTCATCGGGAGGCGTCAATCACACGCCTACACACCTACACACATAAATGATGCAAAACTTGTTGCAAAAAAAATGTATTTAATCGTCTATTTTGTGTGTTTGTGTGCAAAAAAAAAACAACCCAAAACAAGTGCTCCCACGCATTGCGAACCGACCGACCCGGGTCGACCCTCGTCGCCCCATATGAGGGGCTTCCCCTAGATACACATTTCCTGACGCATCAGTCAGCCGTAACGATGATGCAAACACCGCCGTTTCGCTATAATCCAACCCGTTAAGCTCAGTTGGCAAATAGGTTCGATTGGAAGCTTTATTAGCAGTCGATCGTGTACGATCGTGTGTACTAAAACTGTTTAAAATTCCATTCTTGTTGCACGCAAAACGGAATAAAACAAAGCAGAGCCAACAAAAAAAGACAAAAAGCCATTTCTGTGTAAGGGCGAAAAACGAGCCACGATCAGGAAGCTAACCTTCTTCCCCCGGCTTCCCGGGCATTACAATGTGTACCCCAACCGACCGACCGGCCGTGTACACTGATAGCGGTGGTGGTGATGGTGGCCGGTTTGCGTGCTCACACACGGAACGCGTAAGCTCTCGTTTTCACTTTCCGACTGTGTAAATATGCGGCGAATGTTACCGTTAATATTACACCTTTTTTTTTTTTTTGGCCGAGACAGACAGACAAAACTCCAAGAAGCCTTCTGGTGGAGAAAAGATGCTGATCGGCCGTGATAATACTGTCCACGTTTTTTTGTTGTTGATGGACTGACTGTCAAACTGAACTGAACAGGATCGGTTTCTATTCCCATATTACACTTACACTCACACGCCGATGGCACGGGAACAAGAGGAGCCTCCAAGGATACGGCCGATCAAAGCGCAATGATGAGCACCACTCCGTTTTTTTTACACTTTAATATCACTACAGTTGCACAATTACATACACTCACACAGCACAAAATTACAGGTTGTTGTTTATTATTTTGGCACTCTCTGTTACCACGTTCAGCGTACACCTCTTGATACACACCTGCACACCCGCGAAGCGCACTAAGCTTTCGAAACACTCGTGCAACGACACACGACTCTTCTGTTTACTATTTACCAGTTTCCTACCCGGTTGGACAAGGCGCGCACGGTGTGAAAGCCGTCCGAGCGCTGTTGCGTGCTGCTCTATCGCGATCTTGTAAACAACTGAGCGAACCGTGTGCGCGTCCGCTCGATCGTCGGTCGGGCTTCGGTGGGCGATGCGTTTTCGCCTATGAATTTTCCAACCTTGCCGGCTGGAACCCCCTTTACATTCCTCCCCCCCCGTGCACCGTCCACCTTCACGCCCGGTGCACGATGCATACACGACCAGCAGCACTACGGAGAACCTTCACTCGCGGTCGATCGATCGATCGTTTTCGGTGCGAAACGTTCGTGGTATAGTAGCGTTCGTGGGGTAGAGGGTAGAGCCTGCGTTTGGCACCCACAGTAGCACCACCACCACCTGCCACCATACCATAATGTCTCTCTCTCTCTCCCTCTTTCTTTCTATATTTCCCGCTTGCCTCGTCATTCCCAACCCTTTGAAAAGCCACAGCCCAAACCCTTGCCCAACATTACATGATCTTTCGGGGGAGGCGGAGGGTTAAAGGCGTTCATAGATTTTTCAATTTATCACCGATTATGAAATCCGTGCACATCGTGCTTTCTCACCCCGCTCGTGAACCCCGCGCATTGAACTATCTCCGACTGTAGTGTAGTATAAAGTAAAATAAATTAAAAAATGGAAACATAAGCGTTTTGTCGTACGCAAGAGAGCTCCGGAGCGCCCTTCGTTGTACCGCCCTCACTGTGAAAAGGCGCGTAACCATAAACGGCACGTGCGGGGTGCGATTTTCCTTCCGTTTGTTATGGTTTTTTTGTATTCCGCCCGTCCACACCAAAAAATGTGCCTCGGTAAGCAGTGGCTTTTTTGTCGCTGTGTGCGCGCTAATAATCGAGCTAGAACATTACGCGCTACACGGTGGCGCCACACTACGCACCAGGTGGTTGTCAGCATTTTTTCTGCTGTTTCTGCTGAGCGTGTCATATTTTTGTTAAAAATTCGTAAGAAAATGCCTTTTGCTTTGGTAAGAAAAGGAGGCGCGTGCTAAGAATTTGTCACCCGAAGCACCAGCGGGCAATCGAATCTGGGTGAAATTCCACTCGTATGCCGGAAGTCAGCCGATCAGTGCTTTCCGGTGGTGCGCGGTGTGTGTGCCTAAGTATGTCGACACCTTTTGTCGGCACGCATTAAGCGCATTCCCTTGGTGCCACGTGCTGGACAGCGTCAGCCACCGCGACTGCCACGCTGATGGTGCGGATCGGTTTGCTTGCTCATACACACGTGTACACTCACCGGTTGGGTGGCTTGTTAGTTGTGTTGATTCACCAACTACTGGGATGCGTTCGTTGCATTT
>SIXB01006773.1:0-10997 GCA_007018985.1 Anopheles bwambae | reverse complement strand
AAGAACTTTGATAAGACATTTAAAACAGAAAAAAAACACATACACACACACACCCATACAGATACAGATTTGAGTAACAAGAAAAGGAACAAACAAAGAGAAAGAGTTTAAGAAATGAAAACAAAAGAGAGAAAAAAAACAAAATACTACCAACAAATAACTACAAAACGCTAAAACGCTAGAACGCAACAAATGAAAGGAGGAAAAACAAACCCGAAAAAAACAAACAATGCAAACAAACAAAACCCCACTATGCTAAATAGAGAACCCTTCTCCACCCCCACCTCTTTATGTTTAGAGAAACAAGCCCCTAAAACTTGAAACAATGCAATTCAAATGAAACAACAACAACAAAAAACGTAAACAGAAAGCTTCGAAATTATGAACTAAAAAAGGTTACAGAAAAAGCCACCACAAAACTTATCTGCATACCACGCATGTATGAACCTTTTTTTTTTAATCGATAATTGTTTAAACATTTTTTAACATGTTCTACTGAAACTGAAACAAACAAAAGGAACAAAAAACATGCAAATAATAGCTACAGCTACAGTTTTACAACCGTGTGCCGTCTCAATGTTGGACACAGTTGGAACCTGCTTTTTAATTTTAAAATGCCGCCCCAAAAATGCCACCATTAAGACACGAGCAGACGAGCAACATTGATTGATTCTACGCACATTTCCGGCTGCAAACTAGAATACCAAGCATACCAAAAAAAAATATTAAACAAAACCAGCTGAACAAGAAATCACAGCATCGCTAGCAGAAAGGAGAGTCAAAGGCAGAGAGTATTACAGTATCTGAGCAGAGAGGGGAATAAAACCAGACACAAACACACACTTTCTTGACAGTGCTGGGCCTGCTACTTATTTCGCATTGATGATTGCATTTATGAGTTCTCCCTCGAGCTCTTTACATGTATTTTTTTTTCTTGAAATACTCCAGCTTTTCCCTTGTCGGAAAGCCCGCGCAACCTTGGCGGATCATGGTGGATCGCCAGTGGTGGAGAATGCACAATTGAGTTGCAAAACGGATGACCGGCTGGTACTGGGCAGGTTACGTTACGCAAATTGAGCATGTGCATTCATCTCTAGCTGGCTGGCTGGCTGGTGGACTGGCTGCCTTTTGCCGGGGCAGCTGGCATGCACAATGCGAATGAAATGAGATGATTAATGAAGCGTTTGCATCAACCGTACAGAAGCTTCGGAATTGCATTCCGCGGGGAGACATTATATTAAAATTAAAAGCTCTTCCAGCACCGCACCAGCGGTGGTGGAAGGGTGGCAGGCGGCTGATGCGCAAAGCCCTGCCCTGCTGCACACACCACATCCAAATGCTTTTGTGTGTGTGATTCGTTCTGCAAGCGCGGAGTGAATTTGCATTCGAGATCTTGTTGCATTTCGCGTGCTTTTCGTACATGATTTTTTCTTCATCTTCCTCCCCTTCATGTTTTGCTACGGTTTCTTTGCCGAACGTTGTGTAGTACACACGGCTTGGGGCAGCTAGCACCGTACGTAAAGTCTGTTTGATCAGCTCGCTCACGTAGGCGAGCGACACGATATAGCGTGCGTTTATTATGGGGCCTGTGCGCATGGAGTCGAATTATGGCATGGAAGAAAAAGAGAAAAAAATGCAAGCAAGCCAGTGTTCCCAGAGTAGCAAAAGAAGCGTACTAGCATAGCCAGCCAGACAGGATGACCGATGATGGCAGTTTGCGAATGCGGCAGGCACCGTACCAGCCGAGCGTAGCAGCGCGACCGCGCAGGAAGGATCAGGCTTGGGAGAAGGATTTTAACATGCGCAAATGTTTCGGTGCCCGATTAATAAAGCGTCCTTCGCGGGCGACGGGCATGCGAGCATGCAAACTAGAAGCACAGGACATGTGTTTTTCTGTGGTTTTGCGGAGGAAGCAAAGTAGAAAAGGAAGAGGGGAAAAAATGCTATCCTGCCAAGAACGGCCGAGGGAAGCTAAAATAAATGATTGTTTTTGCACCTTTCCTCCGGTGCGAGGGAAGGTTTGCTTTTTTTGTTTTTTGTGTTGTGTACTGCCGCTCCACGCACTTGCTTGGATGCAGCGCACAAAGGCATGTAAATCGATGCATAAAGCAATCGTACACGCACTAAGTAGCACACGGCACGCAGGCACAGAACCGCGCCAACGGTAGCATG
The DNA here is from genome assembly GCA_007018985.1 of Anopheles bwambae. Taxonomy (NCBI): domain Eukaryota; kingdom Metazoa; phylum Arthropoda; class Insecta; order Diptera; family Culicidae; genus Anopheles; species Anopheles bwambae. The sequence goes on along the minus strand of SIXB01006773.1, from coordinate 8,825 downwards.
AGCGCACAGATCTTAGGGCGACAGCAAACAGCGCAGACCGGAAATGAGGCAGAAGATAATCGCAAGAAGTCAAGCAAGTCAGACAGCGCAGTTCATACAAAAGTCAAACAGCCAGGCAGCGAAGCGACAGGAAGCGATAACCAAGCGTTCTACGCCCCGCAACTCCCTTCTTTGATTGTGAAAATTGTAAATAGTATTTCCGCGCGCATAACGCATAGAACTAGGGCAGAGGAGTGAAGAAGCATACAGTAGTAGCAGTGGTAGCAGCCGCCACGGCACGGCAGCGGTACCAGCAATGGCGGCAACCTCGGCACACAAGAGAGTCAGCCATACAAGTTAGGCAGTTAGCTGTGGCAGAGCACCCACCGGGGCCACCGGCACCCAGGGTGGTGCTGGCAGGAGAAGGGTACAACTTGGTAGCGAAATGAATGCAGCGAAGAGGAGTGAGGCAAACACAAAACCTAGCTAAACGAAAGTCAGTCTAATGCAATTGCTGATGAAACAGAAATACGTAATTAGTAAGTAAGCAAACTAGTGAAGAAAGCAGGGCAGGGTTGCAGAATTGCTCGAATTTTGAACACAACAAAATTAAACCTATTATTAATCTCCTCATGCGTATACGTAAAAAACAAACTAAAACAAATACAACAAACTACAACACTAAAAGAACGAAAAAGAAAGAGAAAGAGCAGAGAGAGCGAATAAGTATAGCAAACAAAAAAAAGCATAAAGCAAAACAAAACAGTCGGAGGCAAACCGGAGGGTATTAAAACTGCAAGCGTTACAGCTCTAGTGTAAACCACAGTAAAGCGTTTTTGGAACTAGCGGAGAACTAAACTAAACATGTAAAAGGCTTAACAACGATGCAAATATTTGCTAAATCTGTTTTGAGAAAACTTAACGTTTAGAATGAAACAAAATGAAAAAAAATAACAAAAGGAAAAAACAAAACAAAACAATAGCGAACGCGAACAGCAGCGAAACCAGGCAAACAAAACAAACAAACCAAAAAAGTACTACCAGCGAACGAACGAGATTAGTTTTGTAGCACTTCGTTTTTGCAAGAGGCCCATATAGCTCGCCAATAGTAACTATATTTACACATTGACGTAACAATTTGGCAAAAAACAAATATGTCGTACCCCCTCCCCTTTTCATCTACTCCCTTTCCGCCTATCGCCCATCTTGTCGAACCATTATTATTGACTAATGCTACTATTTACCTTCAATTTTTTAATAATCCAGCAGAAAAAAACACTCACCCTCACTTCTACTTTTCTAGTGATTTATAGTGTTTTTTCTTCTACTTCTTCTTCTTCTAACCACTTGTGCACACGGGTCCTGCCCAACGCCGGGCAGCGCCAGTGTGTGTTGGCAAATTGTTTTCTAATATTTTACCCCGATCACCCACAGCAGAGCAGCGGTGGGCAGCGATTTGTTCTAAATAGTTAGCCAAACCAACAATAACCCTCCACCACCACTCATGTATTGGAGGGAACCCCCCCCCCCTCCCCCCCTCCTTTTCATACACGCTCACACACACACTCGCCGAGCGTTGCATATTGTTGCAGTTGTTTGCTGCCAGCAGCATGTTTAATCAATCGTTTACTTTCCAGCCATTCTCATTCTCTTTATTTTATTTAGCGCACTGTTGTTTTTACAGTGTTTCTATGGCACTTGCCTGTAATGGAACTGTAGCCCCGTCCCTTTTTCTTCCCATTTTTCCCCCTCCCCATCTACCCAGCAACCTAACAATAATCGTAAATTGTAACGACTCCTCTCCCGAGCGCCTGTCACAAACGTCCGGGGACGAACCTTTCATTGCCAAATTGTTACGCAATACTAATTTATCTTTTTAGATGTAGCATTTTACTTTTTTTCTTTTCCCATATTGTTATTTTTTGTTTAATGTGCATGCCCTTTTTTATACCTGACAAATGGAATTTATTAGATTTGTGATATTTGATTTAACGATTCGTGCTCAATTTTGTCGCCAATTTGGTCGTGACCAGCGCCTTCATGGGGCGCTGTTGACGATGAAGCATCAATTAGATGCACCCGTTAACTGTACTGCTTGAGTGCACAAGTTAATGTGATTTTAAACCTTTGAACAAACTGCTCGAATAATGTCCTTATCTTGATGGATAAGGACAAACCTCATTTAAAAAAAACACACACACTATCTCTCCACTCTCTTAACCATTCTTTAAGGAAAAACCATGCGAAATGGTTTCACTTTATCTCGATCACCAATGCATCTTGTGTGGGTTAACAAAAAAAGGGCTCTTTTGTACTTTCATCATCCTTTTCCTCCGCATACATGTTGTCGAGTAAGGTTTCGCTTTTCGATGTGCCCGTCGGGGCAGTGTGCAGTAGCTTCTGCTGCTTTGTTTTCTCTACCTTTAACCATCAACCATCAACACACGAATGAACAAACGAATTGTATGGGACCCCGTGCCGGAACGAAGTGTTAAGAGTTTTGGGTACTTTTCGTACTTATCGGTTCGCGCGTACGCTTCCACAAATTAGCCACTTCCACAGGTGAGATGAGATTATAGCTCTCCGAAGCTCCCCTCCCTCACCTGCCCGCGCTCAGGGGGGTTTGAGGGGACGGATTTTCGCTTCCCTTCGCTCACCCGCACACGCTTTCATGTCCGAACTGTACCTTGCAAACGCAAGGTGGTGGTTTAGGCTAGCGCTTGCGTATGGAGAAAAAAACGTATTGTAATCTCAAGCTAACTACCCTCTCGGCTTTTCTTTTGCGTGTACAAATACGAAACAGACACACACACACAGACTAAGCTGCTTAGAACAGAAAGCAAAACGAATTACTTCCTTAATTAGCAAAATTATCGCACAAACAGCAGCAGGGAGGGGCGCGTACTAAATACGTAAACGCAATGTACGACTGACTTTGACTTTTCTCGTTCTTTAAGTGTTAGTAGAACAAACAACGCGCGGGAAGTGAAAGTGGAAAGAGCAAAGTTAGGCTAATCTAAACATTATCTAGCGGTAAGTTGACCGAGATGCAGTTGGCAGTGGCATTAGGAAGGCGGGCAGACGGATAGGCAACACAGCCCGGGGGCAAAAGGAATCTTAGTGGCAATTGACTCTTAAGAATATTACGTGAAGATAGAGAGATAAAAAGAGAGATAGAGAAAGAGAGAGAGAGAGAGAGAGAGAGAGAGAGAGAGAGAGAGAAAAGAAGGGAAGTTTAATTCAACCAAATTTTATCCAAGTTTAGGTTGGTTAAACACACCCAGCGTTTAGGAAGGTCACTGCTTCTACGCTCTACGTACGTAAGTTTAGTAAAGTGAGCAAGTATACAGTCACAGCGTGAATGAAATGTGCAAGTGAAACAAGAAAAATCAAAATCGAAAAAAATATTGCAACAACAAAATGGAGTCGATACAAATTAAAATACCCATTTAAGCAATGAATAATACACACACAACCACGCAACTAAGTGGTGGTAAAATGAGTATACGATTTTAATGCATAACAGCTACAAAAGAAGAAAAAACGAAGCGACACAAGTGCGCCGATATAAAGCTAACTAATTCGAGTATTAAGCTTTATGTATCTGTTTTTTTCTGGTTTGTTTATTTTTTAATTATTACACGTTTACTTATTACCGAACGGTAGAGTATTTTAACCGCAAGGGGCCTAGGGAATACGCAAACACAAATTATAATGGCCGATAAGTATGATAAGCGCGTAATGTGTAAGTGCAAGAAAATTACCAGAATAGTTGAAAAAGGGGGGGTAGGGAAAATACCAGTGCAAGCAGGGGTCGTCAACGTAGGAACGTAGCACCATTTTATTTCCAACCAATTCGCCACTCAAACGAATATGCATACGCATTCATCTTCATCCAACCCGCTAACCCGAAGCATGATTGATTTGCAACAGGAAGATAAGCAAAGAATGAAAACAAACGCGGGTGCACAAGTCAGGGAAGCGCAACATTTCCGTTTTAATTTTTGCACACCGAGCAGAGCAAGTCCGTTCGGTTGGACCGATTCATTTCGATTGCATTTAAAGCCACGGCTACGAACGGGACGACGGGTAGGAAGGGCCTGCGTATGAAGAGAGGGGATGCAATGGCAATCCCAAGATACGGAACAATATACCAACAAATGAAAGCAAGAAAAACACGAACATACATACGTATACCAAGAGCAACACATGATTGCGTGATGAATGAAATTGTAAATGTATACCTAATTAAAGTATTTTCATAACAAAACAACTGCAGCGGCAGCAAACAGAGGGCAACTACTAACTGTGCACACCGTGGCAGTAGGAGGGTGGCTTTATTTGCGTTGCTGTTGTTTTTAGGCAAGATTAGTATAGTGCAAGGATTGTGCGTGTGGACGATGTGTGCGAGGAAATGATTTGATGAACGCCGGTGCGTTTGCAATAAAGGCTTCCACCACATTCCCTTTGCCCTGGAGCGACAAACAGACCACTAAATGGACGAATGCACTGTCTTACCTCACTACCATGTCCTATGTGGATCTGTAGGTGAAGGCTGAAGGGCAGGGAACAGGAAGTCCTTACTGTAACAGCCAAGCGACAGAAAAGCCAAATCATTCCCGCACACTGCCTGCGCTTTCTTATGCAACAAAAAATGGGGGTAACGGTATAAAGCAAAAAAGAAGGAAGACGAAGAAATACTAACACACCCACAATACAAAACGTATACGATGATGCTTTCATGCAATGATGAAACGCGTAACCAACCAATCAAACAAAACAAACAAAACGAAGCAAAAGCGTGTAAAACTATTGATCATATAATTTTTGCATCGAATACTAACCACACATTAAGGAGCATAATAAGGGGGGAAAATTCGAAAATGGTGCGGCCAGTTTTTGCCTCGGCCTCGGTTGTCTCCCTCGCCGCTGCCGTCACCGCCGCTGCGCGCGCGCGCACGTTCTAATCAGCTCAGTTAGCAATACCTTGTAAGTATGTAATATAAATGCGATAAAAACAAAAAAACTATGAAAGTATGAAACCGCGCCGTGTAACCCCGGGACACGCGCACTAACCGCGGAAGAATGCAGCATTTTAATGCCAGTAGTATAATGCAAATGAATGCAAACAAAACAAAATGACTATATACGTACATAGATGTAGTGGCAAAATGCTAAGAAACTAACAGATGTAAGGAAGGAATCCGTTTCCCCTCCCCCCTCCCTCCCCAAGACCCCTTTTCCCCTCTTTTCTTCTCCACCCCTTAGAAACAGGTCACTGTCTGTCTGTTCATTACCCCTTCCCATCCGTACCGGAAGCTCCGAGAATCTTTTCCCAATTTCCTAATCTTCTCCTTTTTGAATCTACAGCTTCCCTCTTTGCACACACACACACAACGGTTATCATCCCTTTAAGTAACAACTTTCTAGAATCTCGTGTTCGCTCGCTATTAAAAAAACACACACACACACAAAACGAAATCTTTTTTCTAAAAAAAATACGGTTCGTTTATAGACGTTGCGTTGAACTCTTTCTCGTTCACTTTTATTTAGTGCGTTAAAAATTTAGCTCTAATTCTTTCAACCTTAATTCTAATGCCAACTCAGTGTTGTACACAATTACCTACTCACACACACACACACGCATGGGTATACGAGAGTATGTTGTTTTGCATGCAAGACGCATAGGAGAAGCAGAGTAAAGTTAGGACGAGTTATCACAGTACAGTATTGTTGCCATTGTTAGGGAACAAACCACGAAAGGCATTGCTTACTTACCACCCTGGATGTGGGTGAAGCCTCACCACGAAAAAGGCCCCCCCTTTCCAATTTAGCAACGTAACAAACATTGCATGGTGATGAACGCATGAACAAGGATACTTAAAACAATACGGCAAAGCATATACGTAAGCGAAAGTTTATCATGTTGCATGGTGACGCAAAACAAAAATACGTAAACCTATGTATAGGTCGTGTTCACGCATGGTGAATACACTACTATTTGTACAGGCTCAGTGGCAGATTCTAGCAAATGTTATGTTGTTTCATTTCTATCGTGTAATGCTAATTTTATACCAACTTTGGATTTTTTATTAGAACCATCTGTTTTGTTTGCTTTTTTTTTTTGACAAAAATGTGTTTCTTTAATTAAATAAAATTTGTAACGAAAGATCTCCCTTGAGGTGAGTGTGAGCAAAAAGAGAGAGAGAGAGAGAGAAAGAGAGGAAAATACAAACCATACCTTTGAACTGAGCGTGGAAACAATAAATAAAGCGTACACGAAAGGTATCACACACACACACAGTAAACCAGCACCTCACGCTGATATCGGACTGAAACGCCCGAGTCACAAAGCAAAGGCCATAATTTTGGTGCGAACATGGGAAGAAAAGAAGAAGAAGAAAAAACTAGGCAAATAATTACGTGGCTCTATACGGATAAATCTATTGCTTCCTTTTTTTTTTTTTGAATAAGAGTACACTCGAGAGCAGGAACAAAACTCCACCAGGAACTACTTGCAAAAAAGCAGTGCTGGCACGGGGAAAGGAAACGAAATGAGGAAACAAATCCTAACCATAATTTTGTAAATAATACCTTACTATACGTAAAATGCTCGAGCTTCGATTGCATTCAGAAGAAACATTACAAAACAAAACAAAAAAAAGAAATGAAAAGGGTGGAAAATTCAAAACGCATTACGCATAACCAACTCATCCAGCAAAAAAGGGAAAACAAACTGTAAGAAACTCCCGAACTACCAGTGGGAATAGCATAATCCACGTAATGTACAAGCTGTTGCTTCCTTCCTTTCTCGTTACAAAACACACACACACACATACACATCCCTACACACCCCAACGCAGATGAACACAGCTAACCATACACACACAGACCGTTACTGTCCTTTTGTTTTCCACTTTCACCCGCCACCGGGGTGAGTGCAAGAAGCGGTGCGCGTTTGACAACAACAAAAAAACAATACCACCACCAAATTCGGGCTACGAATTCCTGCAGTGAAATGCTGTACAGGAAGCCAGCTTTGAATGGAGTACCCCAATTGAGTGTGTTTCACGCTCAATTGGAGGAAAAAGCGACCCATCGGAAGCGGATTGTCAAACGTACAGCAAATGTTTCTTGCATTTTCCCACCGGCAGCCGGGAGAAATGCAGGAAAGGATTGTGCGGATGCGTTTTGTTTTCCGTTACTCATCCGTTTCCTTACCCGAACCTTGTGTCCTTTTTCCCACATCCTCCCACACAGACACATACACAGCACACACACATCCTCGGGTTGTTTCCGATACATGCACAGCTACACACATTCCCAGGAGCCGAACGGGGTAGAGCGATAGACAGAGAGCAATGATGATACGGACAGCGAGAGAGAGAAAGAGAGCGCCACAGAGAGTTTTTCATGCAGTTACGATCCAAACGATGTTTTTTCCAAGAATCTCTCCTTTAGCGTAACGTTTTTTCCATCATCATATACCTCCTACATACATAGGGTATTATTAAACAAAACAAAAAAAAAGAGTTAAGCAAGAAGAAAGCAAAACAAATACAACAACAAAAAAACAAAGAAAAAAAAAACGAACAAAAACCTACGCGATTATAGCGAAACAAAACAACAACAACAACAAAGCAACACAAAACCCTTCCAATGTGCTTCCTTCTTAATTTTCTTTCCTTCCGTTACGGGGATCGTTCCGTTGTAATTGAATGTTTAGAGCATAGTACAATGATGTTCTGCTTCGTTCGCTTTTTTTTAACCCGTTCTTTCTCTCTCACTCTCACACGCGCACACCGACGCATTTTTTTTTTCGCCCTACCGGGTGCGGGTTTCTTTGTTTACATGCAAAACACCGTGTTTAGATGATTATTTCCGATCTAGTTATTTTTTTTTTTTTTTTTGGTGTGTATTATTACAAATAATTTTATTATTATTATTATTCTAATTGTAACGCAAAAAAAGGAACAGTTCTGATTTACATTACACTTTATGTGATCGAGAGTTGAACCCGATCACAGCTCGGTGAGGCGCGAAGCTCGTGAGCGATCGAAACCATTAAGTAAAAGAGGGGAGGGCGGCGGCGGTCGCCCCGCCACAGCGAGCGCGCGCGCGTGCGCTCGCCTAACTCATGATATTATGTATTTTGTCTATAAAAGAAAACGAACAAAAAAAAAAATACACAACCGTGAAGCAAAACATTATAACTAATATTTAAACTATTTTTTGACAAAATAAATGTTTTGTTGTTGAAAATAAAAAAAAAAAATAAGCCGAGAGCGTGTTGTTTTGATTGCATTCCATCCCGATCGACGCGCGGGCGAGCGCTGGAAGCGGAACAGAACATGGCCGTACCATCACACAAGCAGCGGGAGCAGCAACGCAGAGAGAGAGAGACAGAGAGCAGCCTGTTGATCGTCGTAAACATTGAGAAAAACCCCTGACCCTATCACTTCGCCCTGCGCATACAATTCGTCTGTTCATTCGTGTTTGGTTACAAGAGGAGAAAGGCTCTAGATAAACGTTCACTCAAACGAGATTGTTTTCTGCAGCAATGCACACACCAATACCGTTTTCAGCACACATTTTTACCACACAAATCACTGGCGTGCACTGCTAATATTCCCAGCATTGATCACACAGCATCGTATTGGCGGCTATAAACGGGAAAAGCCGTTTTATCTCGTCCCATCTGCAATGTACACCATCAGCATCGTCATGCAAATGTGCCTGCAACATTGTCGTGGTAGGAGCAAAAACAACCTGTTCCCCTTTTGCTGGGGGGGGACTGATTGAAACATACATCGACCGGGATTTTCTATTTCATCCGTGGCGCAAGG
>SIXB01006772.1:0-10998 GCA_007018985.1 Anopheles bwambae | reverse complement strand
AATTCTCGCAACTTCGCAACGGTGGGAGCGTTCAGCAGTGGAGGGCTGGAGGAGTGCGAGTGTGTGTCCCATGCACACAGCGAAATTTTGGTCAACACCTCGATGGTGGGAGCGTTTTTCCATGGGATGGGGTAGTGGAGTGCGAGTGTGTCGCATGATTCCTTCAAAACTAGGGCCAGGGGTAGCGAGAGGCATCAAAATGAGTTACTCTTTGCCAAGCGGGGCTAGCTGGTTAATTGTTCAATATGCAGCAAGCAGCAAGCATCAAGCATTTTTTATGAAATCCGCAAATCTTAGATATTATCAAAATAATTAACAATGATTAAAAATTATCAAATGTTCGTACAAAACTAACTCTTTGATTTATTCAACATAGCAACTTATACATACGTAACGTTTGACGACATTCCTTCTACCTCTAATAGCGTTACGTAATGGATGGATGACGCCTAGGCAGTTTATTCTTTTTATTGGACTTAATGATCGAATTTTAGTGATTTTTGTGCAATTTGAAGCTAGTTCTTAGTGTGTTTGATAGCGCAAGTTAGATTATGCAAGAATTCAATTTGAGAGAAGTTCTCGTAAAGTATCTCAAAAGTGTTTGTGAGTATTTAAAATTCCCATTACGACATAGATTGTCTTATAAAACCAATGAAGAGATATGACATTAAAAGCATATTGAATACAGTCTATACATAAGGTTCATTGCTGATTTGAAAAATAAATGGAAATAGCATCATCGGCTTACAACAGAAATATAATCTAACAAACATTCATCTTATGTATCTTTACAAACTAGAACCATACTAAATGGTCCATGTGTGATTCTCTTAAAACTCAACTCTTATAAAATTCACCTAATGAAAAATTGTTGTTTCCTTTTAGGTACAAAGTCATTCATTTGGAAAACATTCTTTATCCATTTGAATGCCCACCTTTAACATCAAAACGTTTAGAATGAAAAAAAGACATAATGACGGACGCAAACGAACGTTCTCTAAATAGCGATCAAAAATAAATCAACTCATCTTTTCCCTTTATCTGCCAATTAGATGAGGCAAAGAGCTGTCCCATCCAAGTAATAAAAACAGAGCAACATCTTCACATTTAGCATTTCATTATCTGATTAATAGCCTCGCAGATAAAACGCAATGGGTAAGCATCAGGAAATAGCATTTATTAGCATCAGCTAGGGGTAGCGATGACTGCACACACTGAGCGTCAGATCTACGTTCGTCATGTGTGTGGTTTGCGGGAGTTGCTATTTTGCATTTTTGTATTATTTCTACCTCCTACAACACTCTTTATTGCTTAGCCATAGCTAGCGAAATCTTTTTTCTCTAGGATTGAGGATCTACCAGTTGGCAGATGTGCGTCCTCCTCCTCAGCAGCAGCAGCAGCACCATTTGCGTTGACATCTTGCCAATGTTAATTAGCGTACCAATTTTCTACACAGCACACAACAACAACACGACGGCGTGAAAAAAAGAGGAATAGTTAGTTCGTTCCGTTTTTGTTGCTTCTTTATTGCCACAATTTGTGACATCACGACTCAAACGTGAAACAGCCATAACGAATCGAAAGAGCATGGTAAGATGAAAGATTTAATCTACTGGATGGATTGAGGGCCCGGGTGATGATGATAATTTTCCGTAAAAAAACAACACGGACGCAGACATATTTGTTGCCATGTGTCTAAATATTAGATTGCGGGAAAACACTGAAATTGATACTTTTATGATGACAAGTACGGGTTGCTGCGCGCATCTGTCACTCATGTGCTAATTTGTTACCTTGTTCTAAAAATACAATACACTCTACTTACTTTACCTGTCTGCTAATCGGATGATTTCAATTAGTGAGAGTACAGGTATTTCCACCACGAAGGGTGAATCAATTTCAAAACAAATATTGCACATCTTTGCTGGCTGTTGACTGGTTTCATTTTTATTCCAAGGATCAAAAAGCGAACATTGCATCATCTTGTTTTCAGTACCGAACGTGACTCGCCGAGAGCACGGGATTTTCACACAAATGGTGTAGGGTGAATATTTACCGTCGAGATATCGGCCACCGAATGGAAGGTATAGGTTCGATGCTAATGAGGCCGTGTTTAGAGATGATTTGTTATCAATTATCATGAATTATCGTTGGAAATTTTACTCAACCATCTGGACCAATCCGGCACCGGTAAATGGATGTGAATGTGCTCGTTTTTTGGCGGATCTCGTGAGAACGTGTTCCATTCACTATAATTATCATTGAACGATTATCATTTCTGGACATGAACTCCAATGTATAGGGCCTAGTGGTCAGCTTTGTTGGATATTTGATCAGCTGTTGAACTGTTGATGAATTTGTGGTACTGTGCTAGTAACGTAGTTACTCCACAGTCTGTGGCGGTCTTGGTCATCAAAATAGATCATAAAATTTCCTAAATATTCCCACGAAAGTAACCATATTTATTTTAATTATTAATGATATTGCAAGTTATTCTTGAATATTGGTTATGTCAATAACATATAGGAATATCATTTTTCCTGGAAATGGAATGCATGAAATCAGGAACAACTTGTAAAAACATTGGAGTGACAAAGTTCAACATGACAATTAAAATCATAATCAAATGTAAAATTATACCTTATAATTTTTCTACAATTCTAGAAAACGTATCAAATAGCCAAACGAATTAAGTATGCAATGAACAATGTAAATAAAATTGATTTGCATTTAGTTCTGTTCAAAACAATGTATTGCTGATTTTATATGAAATTTTGAGTTATGGAAGCTCTATTCAGTTTTTTTTTGTTGCAATTATTACATCTCGTTCCCGGTTTCAATCTCAGAGTCTCTTTGCATTCCTTATTTTCAGGATTTTTTCTTCGCAAAAATTTATTGATTTTGTATATATTTAAGATCCCATTCCATCCTTTAGCTCTAGTCCCTATTTCGATGACTAGCAGCGCGCCCGATCCATCTCAATCTGAGCCTCAGGTGTAATATTTGTCCATGTCCTGATTCCAATCTAATATTATCCTCCCCCGAGGGTTTAAAAATTTGCACCCAATGTAGTTTTCAATCCCAGCATTATCACATCTTCCAATCCCTGAATTAGGATTGGACGTGATGCTTTTCCAATCGTAACTGTTCGCTTCTAGTAAGGCTAGTTAGCAGATGCAGATGGATCAGTTGATAATAATGATTTGAAACAATTTAAGGAATCGCATACAATAGTTTAAGCTATCAATAGGATACCAAAGAATTAACCGTTTTCTAGAAATAAAAAAATAGGTACCAATATTATAATGTTTGTTGCAGGTATCGTACACCCAACAAAAATCTTCCAAGAAACTCATGTTTGTGAAAATTATGATTAGCTTGTAGCAATTGATGTTACTATCCCACCAACAACCAAAATGGCGTAAATATCGTGCACCAGTATACCGATAAACGCAATTCCACAAACCGATTTGTCTAACCAAAACACTATCGCGGGGAAACCTAAAACGTGTTGCCTTGAAGCAAGCTAATCGTGGAAAATAATGCTTCCTCTTCCTTTACCATACCCTCCCTATCCACAATTGCCAAAGTTTCCATGGTTCAGGTAAAAAATAACAACCGCAAGCCTGATAGCCCGATATCACCCAGATCGTTCAACGTTTCCACCCCGGCCCCGGCCAATAGCAAAGGTGTGATTTTCAACACCATTCAAAACCGTCAGCACGCGCGGAAAAGGGTTCTGGCTGGGAAAGGTGGTGATGGTGGTGGGTGTTGAAAGTATCGGCCCCCCGACTGGGAAGGGTTGGAAGTGGTTGGCGGGAAGGAAGGCACGACGGGCGGTCATGTTGACAACCCTCGAAATCCCATCTTAGCCACCGCTACCGCGCAAGGCCACGGTACGATCGATCAGCAACAGCAGCAGCAGCAGCAGCAAATGGAACTCGTAAACAACGGCTCTCCCCCCTGGAATCTATGCGCCACCGTTCCAGCGTGTCCATCGTACTCGGTCGAAAACAAACTGATAGCCGATTGGAAGGAGGCTCATTCGTTTAACTCCCCTTCTTCTGACTCCTGCCTGCCTCCATTGAACTCTCTCACTCTCTAGTACGCCCGATTTCGATTTCACACAATTTTTATTTCAAACAAATCAATCGTTTAAGGGGATGTTTGCTTGCCAAGGTTCCAATCTTAACCGAAAATCCGATTCCGGAGTTGTTTGTTTGCCTCCGCCCGTCCCATTTCGACCCGTTTAGCCCCGGTAGCTTCACTGCATTCGATGAATGGACGAAAGGAGAGAGAAAAACAACTACTGCTACTACTGAAAACGTCCAGAAATCGTTCGAATAATGTGCGATTCCCAGTTGTTTACGGCTTCAATTCGTGGTGCTGAGCCGCACACGTCTGTGCTTCGGCACAAGGTTACCGTTGTTTTGGAGATAAAAACATATTTTTTCCTTAACGCGAAAGCTTCTCTGTCGGGAAATCGTGGTTTGACGGGGCGCGTGGTGAATGTGTTTATTGCCCTGGGAAGGTTACGCACACTGCTGGTAAATTTCCATTAGCAGACCAAAGCTGTATCGGTGAAGCGAGGTAGGGAAGGGGGCTCCTTCGATGTGCGACGGTATGTGATAAATTGTACTAGTTGTTTTATCCGTTTTTGCCGTTATAAACAATGTGGTGGTATGGACTTTTAGACGCAATTTCAGATTTTATTAAATCAGAATGTTTAAAATTTTATGATCGGCACAAATGCTAAAGATCGTTCAAACATTTTGCAAGTTAATTTAAAAGTCTACTTAACATTATCGCACGGAGTAAGAGATTTCAATGGTTTTCATACATCAAATTGGAAAATATAATCTTGGACTAACACTTGATTAACCCATAGTTAAGTTATTTTTTGAATAGATGAGATATGCATAATGATAGCAGGTGCAATAAAAGAGAGCAGCTGTTTATCAAGTGCATTTGCCTTTCCTGAGTGAAAGTATTCCTCCAGAACGTTTGAATATAACGATGAAGCGGTACTACGAACAAATAATACCAGAGTTTGGGATATTATTCGGAGATGGGAAAACAAACGTTTGCTTTAAAAAATATCCCGTTCTGATTGGCCGATGACCCTGAGCGACTTGAGTTTTCAATGGAAGCTGAAAATGAAAATCGCAGGACATGTGGCTACATTGCTGCATTAGCTTCGCCAGGAAGTCGATGCAACCGACCAAACAGTGAAATAGTACCTAGGGAACATGAACAATCATATTAGGAAGCAGAAATCGCAGAAATAACGCCAAAACTCAATGCGATCGTTTCAAGCGAATTTCGGCTAAATATCGATGTGGCACCCTTGTACACGAACCAACATCCCCAGCCACATCTCATCAAAATGTTCTAGACCAATATGATGCAAAATCTGTACTTCAACAATTTTGTCGCGAAAACTGAGGAGGAATTGATAAAAATCTAGGCAGGTCTTAAAAATATGCCTGCACCCACGTCTTCGTCCGCTTTAGCGCAAATTCCGGATAACTTACAAAGGCTCGCAAGGTTGTGGCTGTATTTTTGCAACTAATCTTTAATATTTACCTTTCAAAGGATGTTCTTGGAAAGAAATTATCTCCCTTAATTTTTTGTCTACAGCTCATCGAAAAAAATCCTTTTTTATGCAAACGATAATGCAATACTACAGGAAACGTATGTTATTGATTACAGGGTTTTCATAATTTTGGGACACTTTCTTAACTGGTTCTAAAGTGAACTTTATGTGACGGGAAGTGACACCCTTATATGACACGCGCAATTGGAATCTTATAGGATTTCCAATTGAAGCTCTGAAGATGTCGCCGAACGCTGAAGAATAGGTTTAGATGAGGGGATGTCCTCCAAATCTTTAGATTGCGGCACATTCTTCAGGAATTCTAAGAGCACCAGAGATTCCTTTCAAATGAAAACTAGCCTTAAATAGATTTTTAAACCGATTATGCAACCATATATCTACCATAAACATGATGGACTTTAGAGGCACCATGTTCGTTCAATTCTTTAACTTTATCTTTGACATACTCGAATTGCTTTTTGAGCTGTCAATCGTTTAATTTAGGCTCAAGCAATATGCACCATTGGCAGAAGGCTAGACAAATTTTTTTGCGGTCATAACTCGATCATCATGAAAACGAATTTATTCCAAGCCTTCCAAATGCGTTTAATGTGGTTGTCAAACTAGACCTATATCAAACAGGTCAGGCTCGTGCCTACATCAAATTTAAGCCATTGCGTGACTTAAATTAATCATCAGCCTTGGACCGTATGTTGATTGGTAGACGGTTGGTATCAAGGATAGTTAAGCACCAAGTGAACCATACAGAGCAAGTGATCCTTTTGCCACGGAACAGTTGAAAAATATCATGTAACAACTTTTTCGTAAACATTTAGTTATTTCGATGTATTAAGATTCCAGAAATAAAGATAACAAAAAAGCTAATATCCTCTCTCCAACGTAAATATAGCTGAACCAACAAGCGATTACTGCCGACCAACAGGCAGCTCCCTTTATGGTGCTTCCTTCTCCATTAGGCACGTAATAAAGCAATGTCTGCATTGAGTGCATGTATTTACACAGAGTGAGCGCGTTATCCTTCGGTGCCATTTTTCCCCGCTAACTAACTAGCAGCACGGAGTGCATCTCAAGTGCCGTGAGCTGGGCAAAAAACAAACAAAACTGCACAAGCACAGTGAGAACAGTAACAGTAATGCAAAAAAGCAAACACCGCCCAGCTCCGCACGCGTTCGAACGTGACATACGGAGGATGATTTTTATTTAGTTGCGTTTCCTTTCACAACGCGGATTGCAAAATGCAAATGCAAACGGTTGGGGGGCTACTGCTCTCTGCGTGTATGAATATGAAGAGAATTTTTCCACCCCTAAGCTGCCGCGGGCAGCATTACTGTGCAGCATTTTACAATAGCTACTGGAGATTGGTGGGTGTGTGTGTGTTCGTTCATTTTTTCCTCGCTACTGACGCGTGGTTTATGTGCGCGCGGATGAAGCTTGAGTACACATTTTCCATCGTTTTCAAAGCCTTCGTACGTTCTTCTTTTTTGTTATTGTTCTGTGCCATTTTTTCCCACCCCTTGCCACCCAAAGGATAACCATAATCCTTTAGCAAAGGCTTACATTTGATGGGTTTGAAAGCGGGATGAGCTGTAGGGGGTGGAAAATCGCTCGCTTTTACACGCAAGTATGCTGCAGCTCGTAGTCGACGCAGCCTTCACGCTAATCCGGAAGGATAGCGAACGGAACGGGGGCTGGGTGGCTCGTTTTTCATGGGACCTCGACGTTTTTTGACTACGAGCACTCTTAAGCCCTCTCGGGAGAATGTAACGCAGCACAGCTATTACACAAGCATTCCAAACCAACAAATGGTGAAAAAAAAACACGAACGATCCATGCCATCCATCCACAGTTGACTTGTGGAAAAGCGTTCCATTACACTGACGGTGGTGGGTGCAAACTCGATTGCGCTCCATCAGTCTTGGTGCCGCCGAGGTACACAGTAAGCGGTGGCAACGTTTAGAGCAGGATGCCCTCAGCTCCAGTCTCTACAGCGTATACAGGGAGGATACTTTTGCATGAACTGGTCGTTGGGTTTTAAATGTTAAAAAAAAAAACAGGCGCAAAAACTCCAAACCTTTTCACGTCGGATGGATGGATTGCCGGTTGGGCAGCAAATTCGACCGATTATCTAAATTATGAAAACGCTTCGTGAGGGTTTTTTTTCGACTGCCCTCCCATCGTTCCTTCTTTTGCATACTCTATCTCTCTTTCTCTCTCTCTCTTTATCTTTTTCGTTTAGTGCACATTTCCATTTTCCAACCTAGTCATCGGTGCACCATTTATCACAAAAGTCAAAAACAAGCCTTGGTGAGGAATTTTTGGGCAGTTTTTTCTTCTTCTTCTTTTCTTTCGTTTCATTCTCCCTTGCCCATTCTTCGACCGGGTTCGACATGTCACGGGCAGTGTGTCTCGTTTTCCATTTTGCACGCCACTACATATCCTTTTTCTGAGTAGGGAAACGAATCAGACAAACATGTTTTGCCGTGCTTTACCGTGAGTGTGATGATCTAATGTGGCTGGGATGAGGTGACGGTGAGTAGAATAACACGACAGGCTACACAACATGTTGACGTCGACGACGGTGATGATGATGATGCTGACTTTTTTAAGTTGAATCTCCCTCCTTTACTCTCTGTCTCTCCCCCCTTCTGTTCCTTTCTATTATTATCTCGATGCAACATATTTCGCTTCAAGGATCCTTCTATTAACGGATGGTTTTCAACTCTTTTGCATCATTTATACGAAACATGATACTTGCTTTGGGTAGCCTGATGCATGGAAGGATCTACACACTGTATGATTTCGGCATATGATTGTAACATTGGATATTTGTAAACTTTTTTTTATTCTTCGATAAGCGAATTGACATTTATGTTTTTGTTTACGTTTTTGTACGTATAATATAATACTATAATATTTAAACGATTAAAGAGAAACAAAACAAGG
This sequence comes from Anopheles bwambae, assembly GCA_007018985.1. Classification (NCBI taxonomy): domain Eukaryota; kingdom Metazoa; phylum Arthropoda; class Insecta; order Diptera; family Culicidae; genus Anopheles; species Anopheles bwambae. Next base: position 2,438 of record SIXB01006772.1, on the reverse strand, counting down.
ATGACAAATAAGCAGAAAATAAAACAAAACTACTATAGTTTACGCTGACAAAACAAATCTCAGTGAAATTATGAGAAAAAAATGTTGAATTCAAAATTAACGAGAATTATCGTCCTTAATGAAAAAAAAAAGAAATAACTACTTTTAAAATGACTTAGTAAATTTTACAACAAATATATCAATATTATACAAAAAAAACATCTGAACTAAAATAATGGAAAACATTAAAGGGACGCCATTTGTACGACGCAAAACCTCAAAATTTCCCACGAATAAAATTTAATGAAATTAATTAATGAAAAAACAGGACATTTAGTAAAAATGGGACATCGTATTTTCTGAATACATCAGAATTCTTTTAAAAATTTCGATTACTTACAAAAAATTAAACTTTACTTCGACCTTGACGTTTTCTACACTGAATACTTGTTGAGCTGCCCTTTAAACTTCACACAGTAACGAGCGAGTGTAGTACATTTTCTCATACAACTTTTCATAACATTGCAATTTTCTTTTAACTACTATCACTGCTTTCATCATTTTAACGTTAAGTCAAAGTATTCATTAACAATATTTAAGCAATATATAGTACATAAATAAATAAATAAATAAATAAATAAATAATTAAAGTGTCACGAATAGTAACAATAACTCAAACTAATTATTCTATACCGTTGATTTGTTTAAACACTGTTCAATTAGTATTTGATTTTTTGTATTTGTGTTTATGAGTTTTCCATTTGTCAGTTCGCATTTTTGAATTTTGCGTTTGCGTCGTCGAAGATTTTTGCGATCAAGCTTTTGCGACCAAGAATCTTGTGACCAAGCAGTTGAAAATCTATATTTACGCTCAATTTTGTATATTTTAAAGGTATTTAGTTGCGTGCAAATCTATGATGTATCTTCAACTATCTCCATTCCATTATTTCTGCCATGCAGAATGCATACTTTTCAGAAAGTTCCCCTTTTGATATGCTATCAAGTAAGTCATTGATACTAACTTGTGTGTGTGTGTGTTTTTTTTTGTTGTTGTTCATTGTAGCTATTGATTACGTAATTTTTCAAACTGCATCTTCAGCTAGTATCTGCGTGTAAACAATCTAATTCAGAGAAAACGACTCATAGACAACTATTCTATGAAAGTATAAAGGTTTCAAATTAAAAGACGCATATAATTTCGCAAACAGTTTTGATAATTCTTACATCATACAACATGTTACATCACACATTACTCTATCAAACACCCAATAGCTATTCGATCAACGCTTTTGACTTTATATCACAAACCATTCCCATCTAAAACCATACAGTTTTTTCGCTGTTGCTCGGATAACAATCCCTATATCCAATCGTTCACTTCTCCCGGCGTCACGAACCGAACCCATACTCATGAATTTCAATCTTCCTCAACAACCACGGCAACAGCAAAACCCCTACATCCTACATCCTACGCGGTCCATTTCCGGTTCATATGTCCAAATGATTTTAATTTTTAAAAAGCTGTCGATATCGCACACCACAGGAGCGCGTGTCAGCTGATACACGTACACTCACTCGCACGCACTGGGTGAAAGGATCCGTCGTTCTCAGCTGTCGGAGGCAAAACGGACCTGGTCCTGCATGTTCTACCACGTTTCATCTGTCGCCTTTTTCTGCTCGCTGATGTTCTGAACTGAACAGAAAAAGGTGTTCCGACACAGGGGGCGCCGCCTTCGGTTGAGCCGTACAGCCAACATCAAAGAGAACAGCACACATCCTCTTCCTCAGGATGCTTCCAACAGTGCCAACATAGGCATCCAGACGGGCATTTATGGTTGTTTTTTTTTGTTGTTGGTGAACATACGCGCACGCATTTGTCCTTCCTTGGAAACGAAAGCCATCGGTCGATGTTGTGAAAATATGATAATTGCCGTTCGAACGGTGCACATCCGTGACAGAAGGTCCTTTTGGGGCGCTCTCTTCCTAGCTCGGTCTATCACCGAACCAGGAGGAACCAGGTGCTTCGGGGCCTATCCGCCTGATCTCTTCCCGCTTGGAACGTGTCCGTGGTGAAATAGACTCGGTCCTCAATTTTATTGCACCTACGCACGTATCCCACCGACAGGCACGCACACACGCCACACGGGGTGATCCGGAGGTTGATGGTGGTGCAATATGGTGACGAGGCTCTCACTGCTATCCTCTCCCGGTTATGCAGGTGGACACAGCGCCGTGTGGTGAAGGATCAGGACGGTGGGAGATTTTTCTATTGCCAGCATAATATATTCATTTCCGGTTAGCTAGTTCCTCCTGCCCAACCAGTCGGCTGTCCTCGTTCTCCCGCCCCATCAGTGGTGAAGTGAAGGTAGCGAATGCATTACGGTATGAAAATTTTAACAACAAAAGCGCAAATGACACCGTATGTGACCAATGCGTGAAGAAACGTTGCCCAGTTGCCA
>SIXB01006771.1:0-10999 GCA_007018985.1 Anopheles bwambae | reverse complement strand
GAACCATCATCGCTCATGTACCTTTGTGCCGCTGCAGTTAAAATCCATCCCTCAATCCACGCAGCAAAGTGCTACATCACGCCAAACTACCGCTTGACATGCACCTGCTAAACTGCAGTGTTTACCCGTGTGGCGCCAGACTCTCCGCCAAAGGAAATGCGGACAACCGGGGTGGGTTCCGTTTTCTTTGGTATCCCTTCTCGCTCTCTCTCTCTCTCTCTCTCTGTCTCTCTCTCTCTCTCTCTCTCTCTCTCTTTCTCTGTATCTTTATCCCCGTTTTCCCTCCGCAACACACATTCCTTCACCGGCGACAGTAGTCCCGCTCTTGTTTCGTGATTGCTTTCCTAGTAGCGCCCATGGTTTGTGGTATGTGTTGCTCGACTTCCGGTGCACCAGCCAAAACCCGTTGCAAACACTAATTTGGCCGACGTATCCACCGACTCGATAATTGCCTGCGGGACTGACGCCGCCGCCCCCTTAGAAAGAGAGTGTTTGAGAACGGGGATTTCTCCGAATCCAAACATTTCAATTTGCGGTCTCTGGTTGCAGACAGGTGGTGGTGGTGGAGGTGATGGGTGGGATGGATAAAAAATTGGCTAGCACAACCCTGTCGGAAGGGTCGAGGCCTCTAGAGATACCGCTCCAAAAAGGTACAATAGAAATTGTAGAACGTTCGAATTGCCCTTTATTTTCGGAGCAAAATGGGAAAATTAGTTTCAAAATTGAAAATAATCGTAAGCATAAAAATTTGCTCCATTTGAGGCAGGTGGGGAGAGCCAAAAGGATGCGAAGGAATGGGCACATTTGCCCATTAATAGAGCAGTGACTCGTAAAAAAATTGCACTAAAATTGGCCTCCCCAGCTTAATGCATACCATTCTTGTGTGTGAGGACAGAAAAGATGAGCACAAAATGGCAACAAAATGGCAACGTAAACGTACTTTTCCGTTGCTGTGCGTTTAAAACTTGCTTCTTTTGTTGTTTGCAAAACGACGTCTCGATGACGGTGGTGCAGATTGATGTGCGAAAAGTTGACATGCTCTTTTCGCCATCGACAAACAGTGCGGTTTTATGACATCTTAAAGCTTAACGCGGCTACATTTGAGCGTGGGTTTTCCGTTTATGTATCCCCGGCTTTTTTTCTGTTGCCTGTGGTGGTTGGGTCGATCTGGCTCCCTCAGTCGTAGCCGGCAACCGGAGACACTGGCAACGGCCACAATGAGTGCTCAATGTCTGGATTATGGGTAAATGACAGTAAAAATTTCCCGCTGATGGCACCGTACAGGTTATGACTCATGTGTCCAAATGTCTGCCTTTGCCATCCTTTTGTGTCCCTTGAAAGCTCTACCAGGTTCTACCGGTTTTACTGGCACGGAAATTATACGATACTGCTCCACCTTGCCACAGACAGTTTTGCATATTACTTTTACGTTTCCCTTCCCCCCTCCATCGTTCGCCTAACCGATATCATCCTCTCATAGAAAGGAAAGCGAAAAAAAAAACGCAACGTCATTCATTAGGATAAAGTTATTGACGAAAAATTACGCCTACAACGGCGATGAGTGGTCTGGCATGCTTGCTGGCTATAAACGGGGAAGAAGACAGCTTAAAATGATTGTGGCGTAAAAAGCGGGATAACGATCTTGCCACTCGTTCGATGCGCCTTGTTGCAGTTTTTGTTGTTTTTTTGCATTTCATTTTATGATTGTAATCCGAAATCATTTGAATGAATTAGTGAGGCTTCTTTCCTGTCAGACTTTTTGTGTGCCAAAGTGGTCGAGGAGGTTTAGTGTCGGACGGTGCACCGTTGGGTTTAAAAAGGCATGAGAAAACGTTACGCTTGCTAAAATGAGCAAAAAAAAGGTAAAAAGTTTTTATTTTCATAACTTTTAGTAGTTTAGTACCCCAATTTAAGAATATATTTGCTCAACAGAAAGATTTTTTCTTAATTCAAATTGTAACCAAAAAATATAAATTTAAAAGAAGTTAAATTTTGAGTGCAATTCAGAGCGCCTAAAGATATGCAATAAGGCATTGCAAGGTAACCTTATTTAGTATTTTAGTATTATTGCACTAGTGTGTTGTGTGGTTTACTATTTTTTCCGTTCAATGGTAAGAAAGTAGAACAAGCGAACTCGAACAATTTTTTGTGTAGTTGTTTAGTTTTCAAGAGCTCGTAAATGTATTGAAAACGGTGAAACAATTTTTAAAGCTTCAAAAGATAGCAATTTTTCACACGATTAACCCCTCGTCAAACCCTTGTAACTGCGCTCCATACTGAACTATATTCATACAATTTGTACCATTTATTGATGTTGTTGAATTTCGTTAAAGTTATTATCGCGTAACAAACCATAGCTTGTTTTTTAGTATACCTGAAGATCTGTTTACGACCGAACTGACGCATCGATCGATGATTGAAGCGCCTAAACGTATGCAATACCTGTATTTTCTTTATAGTTCTAGTTATTTTATGGTAGGAATAAATTGACTAATAGAAATAGTATAACTCTGTGTCTAAGCCTTTCACGAATACAGGAAATATTTGTCCCCTTCTACAAAACTCGTTATCGGTCATTAAATTATTTATTATTGAGTCGATATTTTTTACACATCATGTCTAAATAAAACGTATGTCTAACGTGGCATATGTATTCCGGAACTAATAAAAAATAAAAGATATTTTTGGATGATATTCACTTACTTTACATTCACAATATTAATGTATTGGCATACTTCAATCGAAATAATGTTATGTTCATCAAAGAGTTTAATTATATTTTTTATTTAAATAAATTAAGTCACATCATAGATCAAACATACATTTCAGCAAAATAAGGCTATTCATTTTAGTACTAGTGCATTTAGGCCCACGTATTTTCATGCCTTGTTTTACTATATTACTCGCTCAAATCAATGCACGCGCAGCATTTCTATTTGTTTTATCTTGATGAACAGATGAACAGATGAACACTTTCCATAGACGTCAACAGAAACGTTTCGACGTGACAGAACAGTTGGTCAAACATGTATTGCGCAATCAAGGAATTTCACCCAAGCGCGCTAAATGCAGAACGCTCTATCGGGTTGCGAAATGAAACAGCCCAGCCCAAAATTGATCAAAACACATGCCCCGTTTAGCTGACTGCGGAAAGTAAAATAAATTACGCAAACTTATTAAATTACGCCTTTTACCAGTGTCAGTGAAAACGAAAGACAGAAGAAAAAAACACGAATGCCGATGAAAGACGCACAGTTTAGGCGTCACGTGTTTGCTTGATTCAGCACGCATCCCAGCACCGAGCCAGATGCTGATACCGATTGAGCATCGAATTGAGACGCTACGCGAATGGGAGGGGGCAAGTCTTAATCATCGGAACAACATCTTAATCGTGCACCGGAAGAAGCAAACTTCTCAGCCACCAGATGCCGTTCGGTGTTTGTGTCTGTGTGTTGTGAGAGTATTGGCCATGTATCTATTGTTTGATTTATGCGTTTTGCTACGTTCTGTATCGTGTGGGAGCATCAACTTTACGTGCGTCTGCTGTGCGTCCCAGTCTGTGTCAGACTGGACGCGTGCGGAGTTCTTGGACTTTGGACAACTTTCTTTCTCTCTCGGAACACCGTTTCCCACGTTTCACAACAAGGGCGGCCACCCTAATCAGCAGGGTCATCTTCTCTGGCTCGCCGAAAGTCAAACCTCACGGTACGCTTCGGTGTACTACGGTACGGGCTTTAGGTCGGGCAAGGAGTTTGGCCACCGGCCAACGGAACTCTGCCTCGGCACACTGAATTGGCTAAGTGCGAAATGAGCCCGAAATGCGTCACGTTCTCAACGGCCGGGAACGAAAAACCGGGCCAGCCAAGTGGCCCGGGCCAATGCAGCAATAAATGAGACTATAAATAATTGGATTTATCAACGAAGCAAGACATCAGGAGGTCGGGACAATTAGTCCGAAGACAACTTTGCCCCGTCCCCTGCACATGCCTGCTCCGGCTTCTTCGTGCGCAGTGTGCCCTGTTTGACCTCGCTTACCGAGCAACTGAGGAAGAAGTTAATGATTGATATTTACTTAAAGGCGACCTTTTGCCAGATGTGGTTCAGCGCGCTGTGTCATTGTGGCACACACACAGTGCTCCGGAAGCTATGGGTTAGAAAATTATGACACACATGCAGCCGTCTGCTGATGGTTCGCGCCCGAAAGGTAGGCAACACACACAGCACCAGCGCTTGGGCTCATTTTGAAGCGGATCTAAGGGAAAGGTGGTGTGGTTTGAAGAGTCAGCAAACAGGGCTTGATGACCGGCCATTTGTTAGGGGAATTATGTGATTCAGCAACATTCATTCTAGTGTTGCCGAGCTGATGGCGTTGGCACGGTGGCAAGTCTTAGCGTGTTAGGCCTTGTTTGTGCGTAATTTGTGTAATTAATCACTGTACAACACGGTACACCGTACACTGGCAAATCAGCAATCGTATTGGTTCGGCTTCGATTTGTTAAGTTGGTTATTGGTGTGCAAAGGTGCGTGCTAACAGGCGTTTATAAAGGTTGCAGGGGAGGCACAATGTAATGCCGTTTCGTGTGCGCGCAACGAATGGGAATTGGTATGATGAATTTGTCGCTAGTAGGCACTTAATAAATGTGTGTTTCGTGTGTTGTGTGAGCATTGAGTTGATCTTTTAAGATTAGTTTGTACCATTCAAGATCGTTATGGTCTATTGATCTGTTTGTCGCTCTTAAACATTGGAAGCGGCCTTACAGATTGCGATGAGCTATCTTACAATACAAGCAATGTTTGGATATTGGTTATCATTGTAATTTAATCATCTTTTCAAGAGCCTGAAACTATGAAATTTGCTTGCATATTCCTGAGTGCAGTGGAACCCCTCATGACAAGTACCTCTTATAACGATTTTTTCGTATCACGAGCAAATCTTAATTGCTCAATCAAGATCACGATCGTTGAAACATTGAGCATTTCGTTGATTTTGATTATCGCTCAGGCAAAACGCGTGTTGATACTAAGCAGTCGTTTAATATAGAACTATTCCCAACAGGACAAGTGTCGTAATTGTGTAAAGCACAAGTATGTGCTATATTTTCACATGTGTTTCTAGCATTTCTGGATCTATTTGCTCATGAAGGCGAGAGTTTTCACTGCCAATTACTGCCACTTGTAGAAATGTCGTACGAATACATGTGGTGTGCAAGTGTATTCTAGATTAGACTTAAATTAAATTATCGAAATTTTTAATAGCATTTGCACTGAAATATGTTTACCATAAAATATATTCCAATTGTAATAAAACAGGCCTATTTTTAAAAAATCTAGCAAGAAATATCTGATAGCGGGACACACCGAAGCAAAACGATTTAAATCGTGTTGACTAAAATTAAAAACAACTTAAACAATCGACCATTTTTTGAAGAAAATTTGCGAATAATAAATAAATAAATAGTCAAATAGACAAATAAATTGTAAACTGCAAATATATTCTCATTTATTAGTATTTGAAATACATTTTTTTTTGTATTTTTTCAGATGCGTATATACTTTTCTTCGCATATACCCAATGATTTTTCTTTTCATACAAATCAAAGAGCCTGCCACCTAACGAGTTTGTCGTAAAACGAGTCACCGGAACGAATTAAACTAGCTATGTGGGGTTCCACATTATTTCAATTAGTTTACCAGCTTACCAAAAACTCTATTTAATTCATGGCGATAAATGCCTCAATCAAACATTTTATAACTTCACATCAAATCAAATAACAGCAATAACAATAAAGAAACACTATTTTTCTGCTACATTTCCTCAAGCGCGTCCAGCAAAGAGCCGGTGTATGGGAAAATGGGATAATTGTGTCAAAATACCAACCCAGGTTAAATGCGGCAGTGAACAAACCTAAAAAATATCAAATAATAATTTTTATTGTGCATTTAAATGCATTTTTTTTTAATTCAAACTTCGCGTCATTGTGCATTCCTTTACCAAAAACTCTCACAATGAGTTCTCGTTGGATTCACTACCAATAAGAATATTCTATAATTTTAATGTATTACTAACCAACCAAATACTTTCTGTAACAGGATACATGTTGTTGTACTTTAACGAGCGTATTTGGAATTTGCATACATTTAGGCGCAGTTAACCTAACAAAACGGTAATGCCAAAAATAATGCTATAAAAAATTCAAATATTTCAAATAATCTATAGCTAAAAGTGTACCTGTAGAAACAAAGCAATTGTTAAATTCTGCAAACACATTCATCCCGCATAAGGAACCCTTCTTTAATCGGCACTTTTAAACCCGGTCGGTCAGCAAAATCACGCCGCTGCACAAAGCGTTGAAAGCTCACGTCCGCACATTCGCACACCGCTTGCCGCTGCCTTCGTTAGTACGGCACGCTCGCAATGAAAACTAATTTGAAAATTATTATCCCGGAAAAGAAGTAATTTTCGCTCCACTTTTTCGGCAGCATCAAATGCGCGAACGAACGGACAGACGATGAGGTGCTTCCGCTTTTTTGTGTATGTTCTGTGGCTAGATTTGGAAGATTGTTCTCGTTTTCTCTCCCGGAACGAGAACCCAGCCAATGAATCCTTGCGCTTCCTTCTAGGACGTCTGTGTGTGTGTGTGTGTGTGTGTGTGTGTGTGTGTGTGTGTGTGTGTGTGTGTGTGTGTGTGTGTGTTTGTGCGGACAAAAAGTGAAAACGTGCGAGAAATAATCAAAATGCTGCATGCATTTTTAATCATTCGGCACGGGCGTACCCGTACTGACCGAAACCATTGTCTTATTCCGTCGCCCTCTCATTGCATTTGGTGCACAAGTTTTTGGTGGAAACTCGGGTCGAAGCGGAGCACTTTGGAGCACTGTGAAGGATGAGCCGAACGTATTCGTACCCGCGTGAAATGGAATATCCTTTCCCGTCCTCTCTTGCTCTCTAACTCCAGTGAAGGAGGTAACGCTGCTCTGTAGCTCGCTGCTGCAAATCTCTGACCATGCCTTGGGGCTAATTACAGCTGTACCCGGGGATAATTTGATTACCCTTACTTACGCTCCGGATAAATGCAAACCGGGTGCCGCTGTAAGATCGAAACTAATTTATCGGAAATTAGTTGTGTACGTACGAAGCTGCTGGCAGCTCCGGTACGGTACCAATTCCAATCACGCAAGTGCAGCAGAGCTGGCTGGCGTACCACAGCCGTCAGCAGAGGGCATCGATTCTTCGCACTGGCGAGGTTTCGGCACAGGTCCGCTGCTAGTGCAAACACAAACAGATCGAACCGTTTATCCGGCCAAGCGGGAAGTAATTTCCGCAAATCATGTTAGAGACTGCCGTGTGTGTCTGTGTGTGTGTGAGGTTCAAGGCAGCAAGAAAACAGGTTAGTAGAGTGGCGATGCATTGCACTGTTTGATTAAAACCGGCATTGGTGTTTGTGTTACTGTTTTGTGTAGAACTCATCTTTCACTAACGGCAGGACCGTTGGTGTATTCAAATCCTACTCCTTTTCAAATGAAACCTAGCAGAAAATTAGACCGACCAACAGTACTTTAATAGTTGATGTTTTAAAGAAGCATTAATAAATAAAACAAAATCAACACAAGCATACTTTATCTCTTGATTGCCTCTATTTCGAACGGCGCTTAAGAATGGATGCACGTAAATAGGTTTGTATTGGATCTATTGTAGTTTACGCTATTTAGTAGTTTACTAGTGATAGTAAAATGTTAATACTTATCTTAATGAATACTTTCAGGCGCTTAGCAAAGATACCTAGACGTTTGAATCTATTTATTGTTTTTTTTTTCTTCAACGCGGTAAAAAAATTCATCGCAGTTAATAAATAGAACTTTGGTTTATATCAAAATGATACGTTTTACACGTATAATTTTCAGGTTATCTGATATTTAGTTAATTTTTTTAAATAATCAAACATCAGATATCTTGAACGTATAAACAACCTTACATTTATACTGTTTATTTATGCCCACATATTTATATAAACGCTTTTTGAATTCAATCATAAATTTTGATATTTTAATTCTAATTTATTTTTGATGAAATTCAGTATTGATGCCACTTGATATAAAATCTTTGAGTGCATCAATTTAATTTTCAATCTGGAATTTATTTGTCGTATTTTTATTACTGTTTAATAACAATGAAGTTGGAATTCAATCAATTGAAGGTACACCAGTGTTTAAATGAACATTACTAATACAGCTAAGGTTATAATTTAATTTTCTTGAGTAACCAAGGCCACTGGCTTCCTCAGGCAAAATTTAAATAAGGAGTACAATCTGTTTTGGCCAATTAACCATAAGAATAATAGCCACAAATTAAGGAATGGTGATATGTCCTAAGTCTTGCACTCTTGCGCCTTGTTTTGGGTGAGCAATGTATGGTTAACACCAACCTGTAGACAAGATGTACAGTGAAATAAATCCTGCAAAATCCTTTTTCTAACTTATATTTTAAGCTTTTGATTTTGAATTTCCCTACAATTTTCATTGAATTTTGTATTACTAAAATATGGCCAAATTCATGCGTTAACATTTATTTTGAATTCAATGAAGCATTAAATCGAATAACAAAGGCAATGACATCATAACTGTCGCAAAAAGAATAAGGTTAGAAAGGGATAAAAAAATTAGATTTTACATACAGTACAAGTTACCTAAATATGAAAACTATTTACAGGATGGTACAGCATCAACTCGTTGAGCAACTGCATATTGTTGCTTCTTATTTTTTTATTTCACGTCGTCTCTTACTGGAACATCTTATTCAGTGTCTCGGAGACGGATAGTCAATCTTTACAACGGGGGTACGGTCGATATGAGGTTTGAACCGATGACGTGCATGTTGTAAAGTTGTTCGAGCTGTCTTCGAGCATAATTTATTGTTCATTCTCAAACATAATTCTTATTTCATTTCATACGGTCTGTCACTAGCATTTACTTCTATTTAAACATTCAAAGTCTTGAAAATAAAGATTTATTGCTTTCTAGTTTCTTTGCAGTTGATTTATTGAAATACAGTTTTGTTGTTTTACATATTGGTGTACAGCAAACACAGAAAACTCTTTTTTAATTAGTTAATTGTGTAGATTGGAACTATAAAGTATCAAACATGATCATAAACGATTTGCCTGCATGCATGGATAAAAAAATACCATAAAAAACACATAAATCCTTAAACGCAAGTTTTATTACGAAAATAGGATCCTCTTTATCACTATTATACATTTTTCGTCATATAGAAAGTATAACATCATATTCATCGTTCTTTAACTGATTGTATAGTCATTGTACTTGTTGAAGTATCTTTGTTTTTTTTTATACCAAGCAGTATTTCGTGTTAATTGTATGCGTTTAACAACATCATTCACTTAGTGATCAACTGATCGCTTCCCCACCGTTGTAAGCAACACTTCCCTTCACTAATTACACAATAATCATGAATCGCCATTTCAGCTAAAAAGAAAAGAAAGTGTCACAAATAACCATGCACCTTCCCGAAAGCAATCATCCTGTCACATCTAATACGCAGTTACAAGCATTCATTTCAACACAACCGAAACTGCTCGCCGGCATTGGAATCACTCGAAACGGCCGCTAACGATCATCGCACGCACTTACCCCGCAAGACGCAGAAGAATTGTACATAAAACACGCGTACGGTGCGTGGTAGCCACGACCCCTTTTTGTCCTTTTTTTTCTTTTCTTCCAATGTGCAGCACTGATCCAGCGCTCGCAAACCGCCATCACAGAAAATAGCACGATCCACATGGAGTGGAAAACAAGCGGTGGAAGCGAAGCGAGAAAAAAAAACAGCACACAACGACACCTGGGAAAACATAAACGTTGACACATAAAATTTCCCACGCAGTATAAAAAAACGGCCACGGTGAAATAAATAACCGCCACGGGTTCTCCGTTTTTTCCGAGATTCACCGCATATACGGGCGCGCAGTAGGCCACAGGGCGATGCCCAATCCGGGAGCATTCCCGGACAGAGAAGAGCGTAATACGCGGACGTGCGTGGTTTTATGCTTTATGTATTTTTTTACACAACATAAAATGCGTACCTCATAAAAGATGCCCAGTTTTTGGGGGCAAGAACATCAAAAAAAAAAAAAAAAGGACAGCAAAGAAAAGCTTGAACGCCCGATTAGGGTAAAACATTTACTCGTGGAAGTACATCTTACAGGCAGGATTTTATTTCCATTTTGTCCCTGGTTGAGTGCGTGTGACAGAGAACCCTGTGCTGCGCATTGGACTGCCAAATAAATAAATAAAGGAAAGGAAACCTGCTGCGTACGAGGGTCACAAAATGATCGTAAAACTGGCAATGGCCAACAAAAACCCCGTACCGAAATAGTGGCAAAGAGTATGGAGAGCATACCATACCAGCAACCGACACGCTCAACTGCTAGCCCTCGCCGTGTGGAGCAACATAACCGGTGAGATCAACAGCACGAGAGCAAAAAGCTTCTTCTTTGCAGCCACCCGAATCGCACGACGAGAGAGAGAAAAGCTATGCTGCGCTTCGAAGAGCAGCCAAAGTATGCTGTGCTTCTGTTACATAAACCATTTTTCGGGAGGGATGTAGACCCAAAGTACATAAAACACGCTGACTCGCTCAAGGTTTCCGCCTACTTTTTTACCGGTCCACACTGCTCACGCTAAACTCACGCCAAACGCTACACGCCATCGTTCTCTGTCGTACATGCAGCAGGTACTTTTTATTTATATCTTTGGCTGCTCTTTTTTAAGTAAATTATTTTACTCATTTTTTTGGACGAAAACTCAGCCTCCAAACGACACGAGCACAGCGCGTTGATAAGACACAGCGCACAGGCGCCTGGAAAAGGCGTTTCCTTTAATTATTACATAGGTGCAATCACTGATAACGCGCAGCTGGCGCTTTCGCTTTCCCCGTTCTGATTGTTCCCCGTCTCTTTTCCCATACAAACCAACAACGGACTGA
>SIXB01006770.1:0-11001 GCA_007018985.1 Anopheles bwambae | reverse complement strand
AGGCTATACAGGACTCATACAACCTGAAAGTATATTAAATATATTTACATAAACACTTGTGTGCTTGGAATAAAGGTCCCCAAAGTGTACTTACCCAAAGGTGTGTATGTTTGCATGTTATCTATCGTACTCTATACCGTTGTGTACCACCACTTTCACAAACCGCCGGGGACCGGCACCGATTATGCCGATTCGTTCACGATACGGATCACCGTTAGATTTGACGCATACAGCCTACCGGGAGAAAGGTCACATACATTACAAACCATTCAAATAAAACACAACAAGTTCAACCCACCAGGAACATATTCTTCATCCGTGGAAAAAGCGTCCGGGTGTGGGAAGGGTGGTAACGAGCCCCTTCTTCTGCACCCCTTCACAGCTGCAAAGGGTATCGACTATTGACTATCCCCGCCAGGAACGGTTATATTGCACAAATCACACCCTAAAATGGAACAATGATCGTAATTACACATAAACATACCTTACCTAGCGGCGGCGTCGTGCGTGAAGGTTAGAAATTTCATTCGGCTTTATTCCATGCTCCAAGCATTGTTTTTTCGCTTCCACCACAACTAAATCATGCTTCCGTGGTTGATTTTATGTTTATTCTACAAAACAAAACGTTTTTAATGATAAATATCATATAATTTGCATAAAATACTTACAAAATCACCGCACACGCAAACACTTGCTGTTTACATTTTGGCGTCACTCTCATTTGACATGTCAAAAATTTGCAAGCCCCAAAGCGGGGATCAAAAAGGAAGGTGGGAGGGGAGAGAAGGTGATGAGATCGAAGCGGTACGAAATGGCCGTTGCAAAAACCGCATGCTCAGAACGCTATGTCCCAGAAGAGGGAGATCGAGCTACGAATGTGACAGAGAGGGCATGAGAAAATGAGCAAATTTGAGTGCCATTGTCGGGAGGGGTTTTTCGACAGCGTCACTCAAATCACTCAAAAAATACACTCATTTTGCCGGACGGGTCGAAGCTGGTACTCACCGCGTTTGTTTCTCAAAATGTATAGATAGAGCATTTGAGTTAGGGGAGGTTTTATGGAGTGTGTGTTGGTCGCAAGGATGTTTGAAAGTGTAGCCCATGAGGAAGAAAAAAGAAGAGTAAAGCGTAGCTTGCTCCCATTTGGTATCAACCAACATTGCGTCTTTTGATATCGAATTAAGTCATACAATTTAAGCATTGGTCTTTTATACATTTAGTTTTAATTTATTTTAATGGCGTAACTATCGATGGGACTGTAGCAAGGTTTCCGTTGTTTCTCAAATGAAGTAGTTCGTCGAGTTTTCAACATATGGCTATCCACATAAAGTTACATCTCTGCAGGCACAATGTATTGTTAAGCCTTTATTTTTATGTGATTCTCTTTGTATTTGATAACTTCATCATTATTAACAATTTGCATTTTATTAAGTATCTGCGTGTTTTTAGTGTCTTTCATTAATACTGGTTCTTCTTCAAATGAATTTTCTGTTTCAATGCACATATATTACAAATATACCGAAAATACTAATCATATCATAATACCATGTTGTTTTTACATACAGTGGCCGGCGAAACAAAGTGCCCACTACTTACAATTTATCATTTTTTTACCTTTTTTTCGTGAAAAATGAAGTAATTATACTGCTTTATTTTTTGAAACATTGTTCGTGGCATGCTTACGAATGTGTAGTATCATAGCATAACGAAAAAGAGAAGTTTGCTTCAAGAAAAAATATTTTTTTCCAAAATTTAACAAAATCACTGTGCCAAATTAAGTAAGTAGTAAATAAAGTAGTTATTCATTTCACAGAAAATATTTTTCTAAACAAATATAACACTAAACTTATAATTTATAAGCAATCCTCTCACATGTAAAGAAGTTCGAGGATCTTTGGCGTGTTTTTTTTTCAAAACCCATTTTTTAAAAGATGTATCCCAAAGTATTGATGAAGGATGTTAAAATAGGTATCAGCCATAATAGTACTTTCGATTCACACCAGTGTTTTCGTTACTCCTAAAGATAAACACCCCCTAGCTATCACATTGCCATTTTCTCAATTTACTGTCCATTAGATGTGGCGTCCTTCAAGCTCCTCGCCCGATCTACAGCAAGGCTAACAAAGCCAATAGGCTTCGATATGATCAATAACATAAAGGTTTATCGTGAGATTGTTGAAAAACTGGTATTTGGACAGATGAGTCCTAATAAGAACTGATGTTCAAAAAAATCCAGACGCAATCCAACGAACTGATTTGTATGAAGGGTGCAATGTGATAACCAGGGAGGGGATTTCTATACGAGAAGTGGGGAGCATGGTTTGAATCGACGGTATAATAAGAGCTAATACCTATATGAGCATCCTGTGTGAATTTATCTGTTTTCTGTGAAAAATACGGATTCAGTAAATAAATTAACGTTCCAACAGGAGACTCAAGTTATACATGAAGAATGTTTTAATTTTTGTTCAATCGAATCGAATAAAACTTCTTTAATGACTCTCACTTAGTCTTAATTTTAATCCTATCGAGATTTCGTGTGCAAATTTTGATGCAAGTGTTAGGAAAGGAAAGGATTAGGACAAACAAAATATGTTAACCGTCATGTGTAAAACCGCCTACCCGGGTAAGTCTCGCATCTTTATTCCAAAATAACTTTGGATTTAAATGTCTCAGAAAAGATGTTTTCTACCCATGTGCAAAATATAAAAATATCAAAAATGTTTGAATATTTTTTGAAATTATTTAAGTTTATACCCCTTTACATGTACAATCGCCTACCCGGGTAGGCCATACATTTTGTATGGAAGAATTATGTTTTTCGTGGTTAAAAGCGTAGTGAATTACTTGTTAGATTTGAATAAAAATTGTCTTATAGGGTCACACAAATGTTTTAAAACATATCGTAGTAAAATTAGAATTTTAAAAATCATATCAATATTTTTTATAATCAAAAATGTGCTGTAACTCCAACACCCCAACCGGCCTTGCCGCATGTTTTGAGAGGATGCTTATGTCTTTTTCTTTTCTTTCAAATGTTGTATTACATTGTAACAATACTTTGAAATTAACACTGAAAACATCTCTTTTAAAATGATACCAACCACTACAAGCAAACGAAATAGAATTGGCTGAAAGTTAACACACACATTAATACTTTTGTCATAATGTTACTGCCGAATAGGGATGGGTGTTTTGGAGCGTACCAATGGCTCCGAAGTTGGCTCGGCACCCACGGCTCCAGAGCCGGATCCACACCAACAGCTCCGGAGCCGGATCCGCACCAACAGCTCCGGAGCCGGGTCCGCATCAACAGCCCCGGAGCCGGCGACGAATCAATGGCTCCGAAGCCGGCGGTGAATCAACGGCTCCGAACCAACGGCACTGGACTAACGTTTCAATAGGGACGGCATTGTATGATAGCCTAAAAAATGAATCTATCTTCTCGCAAGTGTAGAAGCTAACACCCGATGTGATTCTGTGATTGTTGAACAATGTTCAACATTTATCGATTTTTTTATAGATTCCTTTTAACATTATATACTCAGCTAATTATGGATCTTCCCGATTGAAACTTTATTGAAAATGATTTTTTCGGTGCAATCTGTAAAACCGGCTCCGGAGCCGTGAGTGTGGAGTCGTTGGTGCGGAGTCGGTTCCGGCGCAGCTGGAGTGGAGTCAGCTTTGGAGCCGTGGGTGCGGAGCCGCCTCCATTGGGTTGGAGTGGAGGAGGTTCCGAAGTTGTCTGGAGCCGGTCGGAGCCGGTTTTTAATAAAACATGATGAGCATATTTTATCTTTTGAACTGAACTTTTGAACTTTTTTTGTGAACTTTTGAAAGAAACGTAAGTAAAACTTAGAAAAAGACTAATCATCCACTTAAAACATGCGGCCTGGCCAGTTATGGTGGTGGAGTTAGAACATATTTTTGATTGAAGAAAATCTTGATAGGATTTTTAAAATTCTAATTTTACTACGATTTGTTATTAAATATTATTATGAAGCTTTAAGACAGTTTTCATTCAAATTTTAGAAGAAATTCAAAAGATATACTCTTTTAACCACGAAAAACATCATTGTTCCATACAAAATGTATGGCCTACCCGGGAAGACGGTTGTACGATTACGTAAAATTTTTTGGTCGTAAGCAAGACGGTTAAAGCTCTGTAATACTCGTAGGAAGAACCAATGCCAAATATGTGCAAATAAAAACAAAATAAATTATGTCAAAAATCCTCGAACATGTCAATAATTCCAGAGGATTGCATATAAATTATGATGATGATTGATGTTATATTTGTTCCGAAAATAGTTTTTATAAAATGAATAAAGTGGGCACTTTATTTTGGCACAGTGATTTTATTCAATTTTGGAAAAAAAATTCTTGAAGCAAACATTGCATTTTTGTCATGCTATGGTACTGTTCGTTCTTAAGCATGCCACGAACAATGTTTCAAAATATAAAGCAGTACAATTACTTCATTTTTCACGGAAAAGAGTAAAAAATGTTAAATTGTAAGTAGTGGGCATTTTATTTTGTCGGGCTCTGTATAAATTCGTGTCCACATGAAAGCGCACATGTGCTCGCAAAATGCAAAAAAAATCAAGATGAGTGACATTTTGTTCTAGAAACGCAATCTTCATTCAGAATACTGGTAGAATTATTTTTAGTACCACAAATATATGACATATGACAATGAAAACATATTTTTTGCATAGTTTGAAACTATTTTTAAATCATACTCCTACTAACAAAATCCAAATGCTTTCTCGTTTTGCCCAACAGACCTGCAAACCTGACAGATCGAGAAAGCATGTTGGTTTTGTTGCTATAAATATTTTAGGAAAATACCTCCTCATTTTTTTCAGTCAAATAATTATAAATTCCAGATAATCGATGAAATTTATGCTGCAACAAAAATATATTGGAAACGTTTAAAATTTTACAACATTTTTATACAGTCACTGTTGGGCCAATATAATTGCGTTTAAATCAAAATTATCGTTTTTATGCTAAATATTTACACGTTTAGAAATGCTACTGTACCTTTTATTGACTTAAAGAATGGACCCATATCCTTTATTGACTTTGATAAAACTAGGTTGTATCATGCATAATTCTATACAAAATACTACGAACTGCGTGCATATGCGTTACGCGCTCTCCCATCGACACGCATTTGAAAATATATCTGTGTTGTTGTAGCTCACGTTTCTTAATATCTGATAGACATATTCTCAATGCCTTGATTTAATAGGCAATTAATCTTAATGGTTAAATTTAGCATTTATTCACACATTTGTTTCATGAAATTAGATCTACAGGCTTTTAAAAAGACTTTTACGAATCAAACTGTATGGACACAAACAGGATAATTGTACCAATTTTTATTTACAAGAAGCAATTAATAATAATTAATCGCTTCATAATTAATAACAATTAGATGCCCTCAAACGATAAGATTATTTGACCACAAATCTATTCCCACATCAGTGCCGAAACATATGTAATGTAGAAAGATTCCTTGCAACATTTTCATGCTGGCCTGTTGCAATTGGATGATTTTGCTACTCGCTTCCTTCTTCACGAACCTTGCTCAATTTCCCCATCCACGACAAAAAATATTGCTAGATGGATGATTTTTAGGCAGAAATTGAAATTATCGTCTGAGAGCATCCGTAAAAAGTTTTACATACTGATTATCATTGTGCCACTAATTGGCCATTAACCACGTCTCTTTTTCGTGGCAGCAAGCATATACGGCTGATTCATATATTAAATATATATTTGATTTACAGGGCTAACATTGCATTTGCATTTCAAACCTGTACATTTTGAATAACGTATTTCTTATAACTAGTCTGATCAACCTTATATAATTGAGGAATTGGATAAGCACTAGGTTGAGGATCAAGATGAGATAGGAGTAAATGATGGTGGGGATGGTAATGTTTTCTCGGATATAAAATTGGTGATTATACCGGGCACTCCGCGATAGTTCTGTTTCAGTATGGTCGCCAGACAGAATTCCCATTGTCGGTGGTCTGTCCTACCTGGCTAGTATTATCGGAGTGGCCATTCAATCGCCCACCGACAACTCCAGCACCACCCAGTACTCGATGAGTTGATTCGTCGAGGGCTCCACGGGCCATTGCACTGCAATTTCCAATGAGCGACAATTCAGGATTAGTAATGACCGCTACACCACCACTCTGATTTCCATGGCCGTGTCCACCAATTAGGTTTGCTCCTGTCTGATGATGATGGTAATGATGTCGATGAGACACGGCCGCTGCCGCAACAGCCGCAGCTTGGGTAGTACCAGCCGTAAGATGGTCCATAACACTCTGAAGTTCGCCAGCATGCATAGCAGCAGCTGCTGCTGTTGCCACGGCGGCTGATGCACTGTTTTGTACCGGACTACCTCCAGTAGCAACGGCAACAGCAGCTGCCACTGCTCCGTGCGTGGACTGGATATGATGGTGATGATTTACTGCATGTCCGAATCCTCCCACCGATTGGTTTGCAGCTGTGTATAGCTGTGAGTATAGTAGACTAGCTGGGAGGACGGGGTAGAGTGGTGATCCATTACAACTGCTGGTCCCATTCGAACCGACAAAGTTGGGTGTTGTGGATGCGTTGGATCCTCCATTGCTTTGGCTCATTACAATGTTTGAGAAATTTTGATGTAGTCCATTGCTATTACCACCTCCCCCACCATTGCTTCCTCCACCATTAGCACCACCATTTACACCGCTGCTGTCACCAGCACCGGTGGTAGTTGTGGGACCGCTGCTGGGACCAAGGTTGGGTGTGTTGGAAGTAAGTAAGTCATCTTGCACAGGAGATTCAGCTTGCGACGAGTCACTTAAACTACGAGGTTCACTTTGATTGCTGGTTAGTCCGTAGGCGTCGACGTGATTGTTAGTACTCGTTGACTGTGCGTATCGGGGTACTATAAGACTATTCGACAAGTGAGCGGGAATTTGCGGAGTTAAGCTGTTTCCGCTACTACCGCTACCACCAGTGTTGTTCGAGTTATTAGTAACGCCTCCTCCACCTGAGATTATATTTGTTTGCACCATGTGGCTTGTGGCTTGTTGTGTTGCCCCAACCAGGCTGCTTAGGTGTTGGTCCAGGTCGGTAGCCGTTGAGTCCGGTAACACTATTAAAAAAAAATCAGATAAGTAAATCCCATCATAAGACGTATTGAAATATATTTCAAGCATGTCATGCAGCGTTCTGAAGTCGAGTCGATCGGACGTGTTTGACCTAGCTATCGTGGTCTAATAGAGAGTAGAAATGGGCACACACGTAACTGTGATAGTGTGAGTAGATTAGTCGTCGTAGTGGCAAGCTATGCTCGCGATCGCAAATAAGAGAACAATGCGTGTCCAGTGATAGTAGTAGATGTACGTCTATCGCGATACCTAACCGGAGCAAGAAAACCGGATTGAAAGAATCAAACCGCGAACTACCTTCATGCTCATCGTCGTCCAGCACGTACAGCTTAGTGGCGGAATATGAAGTTAGCACAAATGATCAAAATGAAATGTCCACTAAAGAGATGAACGTCGACGGGTTCCAACCTATGTTAAAAAAACGTAGCGTGTGGAAGGTGCAGAAGATCTTTAAAAAGAAACCAAGGCCGATTCCTCCTTTGGTTTCCAACACAGGTACCGCCGAACAAAAAGCAAACGCTATTTCGCTCCGATTTGCAAGTGCTTTATCCCTTGGTGATCATATTGACAGTCCTACGGAATCGGAAGTAGGCAGCAGTATGGATCATCTACAAGAAATATTACGAACAGCCGTGGAGATGTCGCCTATAACGGTGAGTGACATTGCCCTTGAATGTGAAATGTACCCTTAAAGGGATAATAATTTTTAAGGCACCAGGGTTCGAGGGGCTTTTTAACATCGTGCTAAAACATCTCTAAGGCAAAGCTCTCACACTAGTAAATAACATTCTTACTAGATGCTGAAATATCCTACCAGCGGAGCAATTTGTATTCCGACATTGTCATTCCACCACTCCCCAGCTGCTACGGTTTCACAATCCGCTACAGCATAACAAACGAGCGTCAAAATCCACAGCCATTGTTGTCCTCGGTGTTGAAAAGGCCTTCGACGATGTGTGACACAATGGCTTGCTGCATAAAATGATGTGGTTTGGGATCCCACTCCATCTCGTAAAGCTGATGCAGAGCTACATTAGTGGAAGATCGTATCAAGTCTTACTTGGTTCGACCAATTCGGTTCACCAAAGACATCCCGGCTGGCGTTCCGCAAGGCAGTATCTGCTGTATACATCATATATAGCTGACCTGCCAAAGCTGCCAAGATCCTGACAACTCTATTCATATGCTGACGACATTGCACTGACAGTTGAACGGAGGGGTTTACCACAACTTCGCAATACCACCCAGCATTGCCTGGATACCATCCATAAGTGGATGACAACCTGGAAAGTTACACTCAATTAAGGGAAAAATTCAAGCCATGATTGCCCCACATAGGTAGAATGAAAGACTGTTAAACCTTAGCATAACTATAAATATGGACGATATCCCACTTACAAGGGAGAACGAACTTTAGTATCTAGGATTAATTATTGATTTAAAAAACCCTTTTTAGATCTTTCCTTATTAAAATTGTTAAGAAATGTTATATAGTAACACAGAATCTGTACAGTCTTATAAATATAAAGTATAATCTTTCGATTAAAAATAAAATGCTGATTTATAAACAAATATTTGTCCCATCAGCTACTTACAGGGTATGTATATGGGAAAATTGTGCCATTATGCATCATGTACAAAAGATTAAAAGAGAGTACAAGGAACTTTAAACAATGTACTTAGAACGGCAACTGTTGCGTACGACCTCATTGTGAAGTAAAAGCATATATGCGGATGTAGCGAAGTAAAACACTTCAAGTTAAAACAAAGCTCAAGCAAAACACGGCTCAAGCAATAGCGCGCGCTTCAGAAACGCAACAAACATATACAGGTAGTCAATCGTTCTCACGGTTCAAACGAGGAAGTAACTTTACGCAATTCATAAACCATAGGTACATGTCGCATTAAGTATAATTAAAAATTGTTATCAAAATAGTCATAGTTGCACCTATATGCGGTCAGCAACTAAATAGCATATAAGAGATGAGAACCTAAATAAAGGAAGGGCATTCGACCACAAAACCTCAGAATCGCTCGTTTCTTAATGGTCGGAGGCACTCTCCGGTCGACGAAGGAAAAATATACCCGTCTCGGAAATTATTTTGAGTTTGACATTTGATGTGTAAAACTAGTATAAAAACTGTCAAGTTAAGAAAATCAATTAAAGCGAATATAATTAAAGCGAATGCGTATATCGTGTATAGCGTATATCGAGGTGTATGGCTTTTGAAATGGTTTTTAAAATTCGTACAAAGGGAAGTTATTATTCATTTGACATCCAATCTGTCAAATTTGTACAATTTGCTCAAAGAACTTTTAAATTTATAACATACCGTATTCCAAAATCACGTACATCGAATATGGCGTATATCGGGGAATATCTGTACCCATATATCAGCGCTAAAAAACTATCGCGATTGCGAGGCCTCATGCGAGCTCGCAAACAGCTCGAATTTGCTTGAGGGGTTTTAACACCAGTGTAAACTGCACTTAACACCGAGTGTCAAAATGCTGTATACACCCGCTGTGCAAAGCGACGGAAGAAATCATGGCGTTCGGAGAATTTTATCATGCCTTCTTTTTCCCTCCAACGGCAAATTTCCCGCTGCGCAAATTCGAGCAGTTTCCTGCGTAGGATATGTACCAAAATCTGCGCTAGCCAGCGCAGATTTTGGCCCGATCCCCGCGCGGGACTTCAGCGATTCCTGCGCAGGCCTGCGCAGGTTTAGCGCCCTCTGTGGGCGAAATGAACGAACTATTTTTGGCGGTGGAGCAAAACACAAACGGTCAAAAAATTTAAAATTATAGGCGCCCATTTTCTCGTCCGCTTCTTCTCCCACCCTCACCCTGCCTTGCCTTACTTGCGCTTCAGCCCGTGCCTTCCGCCGTCAGCTGATTGGGTGTTGTGGTGTATGCGTAGATTCATATATGTGCATTGCGGTTGTGTATTGTTATTGGTGAGTGTTCTTCTTCTTCTTCTTCTTTGGCACAACAACCGCTGCCGGTCAACGCCTGCCTGTACCCACTAGTGAAGTGAGCTTGGCTTTCAGTGACTTATTGTTACCATAGCAGGATAGTCAGTCCTACGTATGGGGGCACGGTCTATTCGGGATTTGAACCCGGGAATTGGTGGGTGTTAGCATTTATTAATTTGTGTGTGACCTTGAGACAATGCGGGAGAAGCTGTTTTGGGATTTAAAGTGTTATCGGTGTATTGATGGTTTATTTTATTTCGTGCCGCTGCTGATGAGACCATTCGATGCCCGTGCCAATCGAGGGTGAAGAAGCTTATCTAAAACAAGCGTAGGAGAACGTCTAACACTAATCTAATTTTTTTTTTAATTTGAACATGTTTGATGCTTCAACGACCTTCTTAGCATCATGTAGCACAATGTATAGTGGCAATAAAATATATTTTTTTAAATGTGCCGAAATCTGTCTCGCGTTTTCGGGTCTCGAAACACACACACACCCACCCCACCCGGTGCGCTGGATGAGGATGCGCTACAAGAAAGCTGAACCAGCCGTTCTACCGATAAGGTAGTCGTAATCGATCATGGGGAGGGTGAGCGGGCGGGGGATTCTGTTGGTGGTGGGTGCGCGCTCGCGTGGGTACTTTCGAGTGTGTGTGTGTGTGTGTGTGTGTGTGTGTGTGTGTGTGTGTGTGTGTGTGTGTGTGTGTGTGTGTGTGTGTGTGTGTGTGTGTGTGTGTGTGTGTGTGTGTGTGTGTGTGTGTGTGTGGGTGTGTGTGTGTGTGGGTGTGTGGGTGTGTGTGTGTGTGTGTGTGTGTGTGTGTGTGTGTGTGTGTGTGTGTGTGTGT
>SIXB01006769.1:0-10995 GCA_007018985.1 Anopheles bwambae | reverse complement strand
TTAATTCCAATAATAACAATCAAAAACCTACATTGAGCTGTCCTCTAATACCCATTTCGTCTCTTTTCTCCATTACATTACTACAGTGCCCAGAAGGGTCTTGGGCCAGGTGTTGGCGTCCCTCCAACCGGAACCAGCGTTGGCAGCCTGTCGCTAACTGGAAGTGGATCTTCCGGTGGTGGCCTGAGCGCCTCATCCGGCGGTAGCATTAGCAGTGGCAGCGCTGGTAGTGGAGGAGCAGCTGGTACCGGTGCCGGTGGTGGTGGTGGTGGTGGAGGTGCGAGCAGCTATCACAGTCCATGGCAATGGACTACGATCACTGCGACGGGCGAATGACATTATGGGGCTCGTAAAGAGCCCGCTGTTGCTGGACCCCAATCACAGACGGTTCCACTGAATCAACAGCACCACAGCAGTAGCAGCAACAACAACAACAACAACACTACCAGTACCAATAGTAGCAACAGCAACAACAACAATAATACCAGTAACAACAGTAACACCACCAGCAGTAGTAGTGGTGGCGTCGGCAGCAATGCCGGTGCTGGCACCGCTAGTGCAAACGCGTCCAGCCACGGGATGGACGGGATGGTGGGATCGTTCAATCAGGCACCGTTCGGCAACAGCCTTGGCAGTCTGCTACAGCAACAACAAAGCCAGCAACAGCAGCAACATCTACTGCAGCAGCAACAGCAGCAACAGCACCACCATCAGCAGCAACACCACCTGCAGCAACAAAACCACCACCAGCAGCAACAGCAAGCTAACATGATGAACAGCGCCTCACTAATGCAACATCAGCAACAGCAGCAGCAACAGCAACATCTACATCATCAGCAGCAGCAGCAGCAGCAACAACAGCAGCACCATCAGCTCCAACAGCAGCAACAACAGCTCCAGCAACAGCAGCAACAGCAGCAGCAGCAACAACATCAGCACCAACAGCAGACACTCGGTACCGGTGGTGGACATCACCATGGCCTAACGGCGGCCCAAAGTGCCGCCATGATGTCGCAGCGCAACCCGTTCGGGTTTGATTTCAATCACTTCCAAAGCAACTATTAAATGGACGGCAGCACAGGACGCCGTTGTTGTTTTCAAACACGCCATATTTGTTCGCCGCGTGCTCTGAAGGTCACGCTTCCCGGTGCGCGGTGTTCTTCCACGCAAGTCCTCGCAGGTACGTACATTAGTGCGCTAACGTAGTAGAACTGTTGTACCGTAGAGAGTGTCCAGCATATACGCGTCAGAATTCATCCACTTTTTCTCTGGGGGATAACACAACCATCCCTTAACAGAGGGGGGGCAACATCAACCAGCTTAAGTTGAGGGGTGTCGTCGCCTCGCGGGTCACATAGAGCGGGAACCATTACCCGGGTGGAAAATTCATTTAGATTCTGTCAGCAGTTTCCTCTCCTGTTTTTTTTTTTGCACATCTCAGTCTGCGCGCGTGTGTGTGTGTCCGCGTTCACTTATTTATGTCTCACGGTGAACGGGTTACGGGCCACACCACCCCATGGGGGAGAGTCAGCCATTTTGGGGAATGACCCGCGTAATTTCGATCGCCATGATGAGGTGACATGTTTTCGTGTGCGAGTGGAAGTGCCGTTTTTCCCTCCACCTTTGCTTGTCCATTCTCTCTGTGGACGTTCTCGCGGGGTTTTTTGTGCGCTGGACACACGGAAGCCACAGCTACCCCCAAAACGATTCTGTCCAAAGTCGGGTTGAGACGACGACCGCGCTTTGGTCTGAAATGAACACCGGCAGCCTCAGTCCCTCCCTGGGTGGCAGCATGATTTGTGGACACATGAGATTGTTCATGCAATTATGGAGTTTCCACTGCTATCTCGCTACCCTTTAGTCTTTCTCTCTATCGCTCTCTCACACACACTCTCTCTCTCTCTCCTGCAATCGAACTTCTACTTCATCTTCTTCGCAACATTCTCTCCCTCCCAGTGCTTCAATTAGAGTCGACCACATTCCAGTCAAATAATATGCGGGTTGCTGATTAGAAACCGCGCCCGCATTCCATCCGCCTCCTGTGCTTGCGGAGCGCAAACGCACGCTTCCTCTTCACGAGCCTGTGTCTTCACACACACACACACACGCACGGACGGACGGGACGGCGATATTCAGTAACAGCAAATTTGAATTAATTATCTGCCGCGCCTGATTTGTGTGTTGGACTGTGGCGCGTTGCGTTGGTTGTCATCAGGGGAGGAACCCGGGAAGGAATTGCGCGTGTTGGAGTTAAGCGGATTGAGATGGGTTTGGGCCTCTATATTCCCCTTATATTCCGCAGCTGTAATGGTGCTTCTCCTGTAAAGGGTAAAGAAAAGATTATTTAATTTTGATTATTGTTATTATTTTAGGCACTGTTTCATGCACGAAATTGATTAGAACAAATGGCTCAAAACCCAACTGGCTTGTGCGCGCTGAAGACTTGGACGCCCGGGAAGACCCGGCGCGCACACAGGTGTTGTGTGCGTGTATGGTGCCATGTGTGGTCGAGCGATAGGAAAGAAGATGGTGCAGGTGTGTCCTTTGCCGTGGTGCGGCATTACCTAGCCGAATGGAAATTTCGTATTTGCATTTTGCATCATCATCATCAGCAGCATCATCATCATCGTTTCCCGGGGCATTCTATGGCAGTTAATACTTGGTGGTTGATTTTGCAAGATCCTTCCAGCTGGCCGGGTGCCGTTTGCATCCGTCCGCTGTCGTACGGCTATGTCGGTTTGAGGTTTTGTGAGCCTCTCTGTCTCTCTCTCTCTCTCTGGCTACATCATCCGCCCCGTAAGTGCAGCAGCATCGCGCACGCAGCAACAACAACCCCCCATTTTCAATCGATCCGATGCGTCCGGGGAGCCATCTCTCGCTCGAGTGTGTGTAGCACAAATGGCAGGAGGAGACCCTTCCAAAAACCACCGACCCTGCTGTATGTGTGTGCCCGAGCTGGTCGAAAAACGGATTCACCACCACCACCCACCCAAACCGCTAGAAAGTGCGTGCCTTGTGCGTATATGTATGTTTACGCGCATTGCACCTTTTCCCTGACGAAAATCTAGCTCTCGGGCCGTCCTCCGGACCCTGGTGTGTGGAGGACGATAACGACGACGACGACGACTACGACGGTGGGGTCCCACTGCTCGCCCACCGGAGCCATATTTACTTGCAATATATTATGTTTACCATTAAAACCGTCACACAACGGACGGAAGCTGAGCGGCTTGGGTCCGGCCTAGCACTGATGTGTGTGTGTGTGTGTGTGTGGTGCCCTGGCAACTAGCGGCTTCAACCGGGAATCCACCCCCTGGTAGCGGCAGCAGAAGATGAAGAAGAGCTTCCGCCCGTTGTCTTCCTCGCACTCTCTCTCTCTCTCTCTCTCTCTCTCTCTCCGGCTCTACCCACATCATTCCGATCCGTTGCCATTATTTTGAAGCTCAGCGCGCGAGTTCGCCTGCTCGAAAGGACACCCTAACCAACCCAGCAGGCTCGGGGCAGGCTGGGTGTACATAGATCGAACGGTGCGCTCTTGAAGGGGCTCGAGCGGGAAGAGTTGACCTCGCCAGTGCTGTGCCCCTCCCCCTTCCCCAAAAGCGCACCGTTGCATTGTGTGTGGTCACTACGCACCTTCGCCGCGCTCCTGCTCCTCCAAGGGTGGTTTTCAGCCTAGACAGCACAATTAATGCCTAGAACTGGGCCTACACACCCAACCCGGAGGTTGTGCACACGACGGTGATGCACACACACACATACGATACGGTACGCCATTGCACCGAACCACCATTTGCTCTGGGCAGGAGTAGTGAGGCATGCGGAACTCGATTGGGAACGACACGGGATGTTGTATTGCGTACGGCGGCGAGTCCTTGTTGCGTAGTTCAATTTCTAACGATGCTTTCACCTACTCCATCTGCACATTGGAGTGTGTGTGTGTGTGTGTTTTTTTTTTCTTCTTTCATTTCTATTGCGTGCCATTTTTGCCTGGCTGCACACACCTGGTTACCTGGGAACACGATCCCGGTTCGAAGGACCACAAAACCCATGCGCTCGTACGATCATAGCGTGGTGTTCGGGGATTGGAGCAAGGGAGAAGGGGGGGAGTTGAAGTATACAGGGAACGCTCGAAAAAGGCATTTACATCTGCATGACCGGAACCTGAACCCGGTCTGACACACACACACCTCTCTTTTTACTCCCTTTCCCTCTCACTCTTACAAGTGGTTTGCCCAACCCCGGCAAAGCTTCTCAAAACCGCACACACACACACACACGCACATTGAATTTGTTTTTAGAGAAGCAGCGCGAGAGAGCAAGAGAGGAGGAACAACAAAAAATAAGCCCAGAGATTCAAAATGCCTAATGCCTGGTAGGAAAATTTTCGGACGAAGCCTATTCCCCCTCTCTTTCTCTCTGGCTTGAGGAGGAGGGGGGGTTAATGCGTATGTGTGTCTGCATCTACGATTGGTTTCGCGCCTTTAGATGGAAAATAAACAGCACTGTAGCACTGGAGCTCCCAACGGCGCCACCATGAGGTTCGGTTTTTGGGGGGAAAAGGTTCCACCTACCGTTCCGTGTTGTGCACAGTTGGCCACAGCCACACACAAACACACATATATACATCCACGCATAACCCTCGGCCGCTTCCTCCAGCCCTTGTCTTCCCATCCGCCTGTACAGTGCGTAGTTGTCGGGGGTGCGTGTAGTAGCTGTTGGAAACTGGTGTGCTCGTCGTGTACACACGCACCCATACCACCAGCAGCAGCAGCACCAGCAGGAGCATCACACCCGGAAGTGGGCAGACAGCAGGCAGACCAGTGGAAGGTTTCGGGAAGGATCCTTATGCGCGCGCGCGCGCTCGCCAGAACTCCCCAAAAAGGACACCGACGACGACGACCACGACGACGAGGACGAAGTTCACGGCACGCGACTTTCCACGTCCGGTTGGGCCGTCCCTTCTTCTTCGTATCCTTGCGCGTGTATCAGTGTGTGTGTGTGTGTCTCCCCGAGATTCGTGGTCTTTGTGTGGGGTTCGAATACGCGCTTCCTCTCCCTTCACTCGGAACTTCCAAAACTCCGCGACCAAAAAAAAAAACCCAAAACTTCGGTACCGCGCGTCCTCGTCCCCCTACAGCGCTCTTCCCCAACGAAAAAAAGCTCTTCAAGGTGTGTTGGGCGAGTGTGGTGGTGAGCTGTCGTTTTTGTTGGTCTGGTTTTTCAGGGTGCGCTCACTCCTATTTTCGGTCGTTTGGTTGTATGTGTGTTTTATATTTAAATATTTTAGACTGGTTGTGTTTTCTTATTGTTAGCTGTGTGATGTGTGTGTGTGTAGGGCGCTTTTACTACAAACTCTTCCGCCTTTTTCTCAGTGCGTTTTCCACGAAAAGCTCGTTTGATTTGTCTGATGCTTGAGTTTGGGAAAACAATGCAAATAATGTAAACACGTAACCACGCAGTGAAGATAGTGGAAATGCACCAGCACCGCCGTGGAAACTTTGAGCATGATAAGTTTGAACCTCCAAAAAACTAAACGAAACTCCCCCGTTTTGGTATCTTTTTCTTCCCTGCGTCCCCTAATCGGAGATCGGGGAAACTATCAAGCAGAGGGGGGGGGGGGGGGTTAAGGAAGGAGTAGTAGTGTTGATGTTTATTTGTGTGTCTGTGTGCGGTGTAGTTGGAGCATTTTATTGCCCTTCCCTTGCGGTGTGGTGTGCCTGCTAAAAGATCCTGGAAGTTTGGGAATTTCTCTCACTCTCATGCTCTCTTGCAAGCACAAAGAGTAAAAAAGGATGGTATGATAAGCACATTTTTGCTGCAAGACCTGCTGCTGGTGGTCTTGTGCTGGTCTGGTGCTGGTTCGGAGGGCGCACCAAGGCACAACAACAACAACAACTGCCGTGGAACCATTAAAGTCATATGACAGAAAATCAATAATTCCGGAAGAGAGAACACCCGTGCGCGCACAAATGACGACCAGGATGACGAGGACGACGGCGACGACGACGACGACGACAACACGGTGACAGTGACGACGAGGACGACGGTGACGACTTGAGAGCGGATTCCAGCTTCTGAATCCTTTATGTATTATGGGAAATATTTTCCCCGTGGTCCATCATCTCTATTTGTATGTGTGTGTGGGTCGTTGACAGGTGGTACAAAATTGGCATTTTTTGATTCACATTCACTCGGTCACAGGAGGGAGATGAGAAAAAATGAATTCTATAAAGATCCTTCAGGAAAAAAAAATCAGAAAAAAGGGGTTGGTAGTGGTGTGAGAATTTCTATCTTCTTTTTTTATGTGTGTGTGTGTATTTGCTTTGCACTCCTGGCACTGCCCGGTGCTTTCTGCTGGGTCGCATGCGTATTCCCACGGTGGCCCTCTTCAAGTACTTCCGGCATGGAAAGGGACACCAACCACCTTCCCATCTCACACGTTTGAAGTGGATGGATGTTTTTCTTGCTTCCTTCCCCCGACTGCTGCTCTTACTGTCTATAAGGGAGAGAGTGAGCGACTTTGGGGATGTCTTTTCCCACTCTTCCCACCGAACGTGTTTGCCCGATCAGAGGCTCCCTCCCAACGCTACGATACGATAATCCTCACATCGCTTAATCCCACGTGAGCCAGCCCAGGAGAAGGAGTGATCGAACGGCAGGGCCGAATTCTGTGGCAAAAAAGGGTTTGTTTTTTTTGGGAGGGCAGAAGGAGCACATGCCCATCGGGCACACATCGTTTGCGTGTTGCACTGTACCAGCAAGCACGCACACACTTGCTGTTTGGGGCCGTATTTTTGTATCGAAATGCGTATGATGTCCGTGCGTGTGTAATTCTCCATCACCCTTGCGCTAGAGGAGATTTGGAATGTTTCTAATGAAATTCTGTTCGGCCTTGATTGGAACACCAGGTCCGTAGGGACGCCGCTTTCTGCATCGTTAGTATGCGTGTTCGTTTACTTAAATGTGTGTGTGTGGTTGGATGAGACCGAATTGAAGGCCCCGAAATAAATATATGCTGACAGCCACGTTAACGTTGCAGCATTTTCCCGACAAAAGCAGAAGACAAAAAATAAAACGCCTGCCAGAAAATGGGCTTGTGCAAAATTACATATATTTTACAGTCCGCAACGCAATTTGTGCTTTGACCGATGCAGCAGCAGCAGCAGCACAAGCACATACTAGACAGCAGGTGTATGTGGTGTTTAGGGGAAGCTCTCTTTATACGAGCCCGATACGCAAGCACCACCAAAACCGTGTTGTATAGTGTAGAAATAACTTTGGCCCTACAAACAACATGTTCATTTGCGGCGGCCATGTTGATTTTACGGTGTCCGAACCTTCCAACCGTGCTCATATGAGTACTTTACACACTTCCACGACGACGCCGACGACGACGACGAAAACCGTGAGAAAAGTAAATTTTTGACCTTTTGCAAAATGACCTGAAACCACAGGCCGCCGCGCGTGTGTGTTACTGTGCGCGCAACGCCGTGCTGGGTCAGTGGGCTGAATTTAGTAGCATCACACACATATTCCGACTTTGTTGTCATTAAAAGCAAATTAATGGCAAACCTCAAAGTGTGTGTGTGTGTGTGGGTCTCTCCCTAGATTGGGCAAAAGATTGTTACGCAACCCTGAACACACGGTGGCTTATACATATAACTTTAGGCGGCATTTGTGTACATTGTCCAAAAATGCTAAGGTTGGAAGGTTGTTGCTAACGCTGATAACACATATATGTTCATGTAGAAATTGAGCTTTTGCATTGAGTAATTTGAGGATAGTTTATGTTTAGAATGAAAGGCTGTTTACCGACAAGAAATGGCTCAACATTTAGCGCTTGTTTTACATTCAAGATCGTGTTTAGGGCATGCTATCTGACAAGTTTTGCACATTTTCTCGGATCTTTTGTAGAACAACTTTGGCCCGTTTGTTGGTTTAAGCTGGAAAGCAGTAATACCAGTCTATGTCATTGCAAATATTTATCAACATCATTCGTGTTGTTGTTCGTTTTCAATTTTTCACATTTTTTCATACTCAAAACCTGAAGCACCTGACGTAATATTAGCAGGCAAATGTGCAGGCAAACTAGTTGAATTCGTAAATTTTCTCAATATTGGTTTGATATTTCTTTTTCCTCACCTGCAGCTCGTGTATCTAACTGAATTGAACTTCTTGCATACAACAATATATCTTTAGTTCCTTAAAAATAATAAAAATGTACATTTATAAAACATCTTTGCCAAGATTTATAGACACAGCTGTACCATTCACTAAAGAAAAGGGGAATGGATTAACTAATATCTCACACCTGCGCTAAACTTCTTTTAAGGCTGATGACCAGTCTTTGATTTCCGTTTCGATCGCTTTGAGATTTGAACTTAAGACAGAGAAGCTGTTAGACTCCGCGTTGATACCTACGCTACAGAGCTAACGACACGGTGAACCCGTTAAAAGTACAATAAAACACTCAATCAAAAAGTAAATGAAGTTAACGATGATAGTATAAATGTTTATCTATCTGCTACTAGCAAGTCATCCTCTTTACGTTCATCATGAATATGTTAAACAAGTTTGTAAAGTACCAACAATCATCGTGAACCTGGTAATTGTAGAAAAGCAGTGCATGTTAACTGCCCACATTGAACTCATTAATCCCCAGAGGGCATTAAAATGTAATTTGAACTCGCCCCGATGAGTCCCAATGGGCTCACAGGTTTGCAATTTGGTTTGACATTTCAGCCCAAAGTCGTAGACATCCTAACTCTCCCTCGCACAAACTTCTCAGAAACGGTCAGTTTCTGAAAAAAATCATTACAGTGCTGCTCTCCGAAATAGAGTTATGATTTTGCCTCGACGAGCTTCCCACGATCGTTCTACTCCATTGCCACTTACGCGGCTCTTTTTTTTCACCTCTGGCCAGTTTGGATTAGCGTAAGTGGAGCGCAAAAAGTGTACTGCGTGTCTTAATTTGCGATCGCGTTCTGTCCAATGTTTCCTCCAAACCTTTCCTAACCCTCCCGTACCGTCGTTGTCATCCTCTTCGACATTGCTGGTGATGATCGGGCGTACCATCAAAAGAAGGAAATTGTGCTATTTTCGATTCTATTAATAGGCTGCGTTTGGCCAAGCAATGATGCAAGTAGTGTGTGGCGTTTTCGCGCGGTGTACTTGCAAAGCGTGTGTGGTGAACAGTTGACTGTGCGCTCGTAAGAAACACTCACTCTTGGCTGCAGCCGGTCGGTCAACCCACTGCTATTGCGGTCTAGTGGTCTGCAAGAAGAATTTAGGACAGTTTTTGATGTCGCTTTGTTTTTTTTCTTCTTTCCTTTTGGGATATTGGGGGCAACGGGATTTGAAATTTTAGAAATGTGTCTTCGAATCGTTTAAGAGAGAGCATTGGAGATGTAGTAGATCTTTTTGAAGAGATCTCAGAATTTGACGTTAAATATGCAAGGATGACATTTAGAGCGACCACCTCAAATTATGAACTAGATAATGCAAATATCATGGGAATTTTGGGAAATGTATGCTTGATCGTCTTTTTATTGCTGCTATGATGCAAAAACTTTGTGACATTTGCGGCATTTTACTGATCATCTCTTTGTTGTGAGCTGATTTATATCATTTCCAAGAAGTAATTACAAATGTAGTCAATTCTATCATCACTAGTCTAGTCATCACGATTATACATGGTTCCATTATAAGACTATCCATCGGTACATTTCCCATTCAGCTCATTCTTATTCTTTCTGCAAAAGAGACTAACGATTGTATTCGATCGTAAAACCAACCAACGTGATCGATCGGCGGCGCCATTCTGGCATCACACAAGCGCAAATGGTGCAAAATTTTCCATTTGGCAATTGTTTATTTATACAACAGCGAATTTTTGAAGGGCAGAGGAGTCGTTGTATTTACCAGTGCAGTGGTGTGGTAGACGGTAGAAGCAGTAACACACAGCAAGCTGTTAAACTGGAATCGTGTTTGATCTGGCTGTTGTATTCGCCACCATCATCATCATCATCATCGTCGCCGCATTGCTCGCTTGCACAATTCCACCTTTTTATCAGCTCTTTGCGCGAGAGCAGCGGCAAGTTTTGCGCGCCGTTTGCACGTTTCCCACCACGAAAGGGTCACTCCGAAGCGTTAGTGATGGCTAACGTTCGTTCAGCAGTGTGGTGACGCTTGGAGTTGATCGCGCTCGCATTGATGTACAATAGTCTCGCCTGTGACTCATAGAGGTCATAGTCCTCCTGTTTAATTTTTTTATTTACTGCGTGTGGAGTTGTTTGGCTTCGTTTTCGTCTTCGTTTGTCCCCTTCCATGTTTAAAACCCCATAAACAGCTCGTTAACAGTGTTGGCAATGTGTATGTTTTTTATTATTATGCGTATGTGTTTGTGCGGTCGTTTTGCAACCTTGTGCAGAATGGGGAAGGTTTGAGAGGGGGGGGGGGTGACTATTGCTATGTACCAAATAAGTCGTGAAATTGGCGGGAGTGCGTTAGCGTTTATAGAGGCGTTCTGTAACGAAAATGTTATTCTGTTCTGTATAAAAGTGTTTAAACACGCATTAATTGTTTAATTACATCATGCTTAATACATAACTTGATTGTATTGTTCTGACCGACTGTTCACAACCATTCTTGCACTGCACATTTATATGCCTAGCTCTTACAGGGTTTTCCATTCCAATTAACAACTGTCCACTGTCTACTACCAATCTTCGATTTGAAAAACACGATTGTCTACCACTTACAAACAAGTCAATCCGTTTTTGGTACACTGTCCATTTCAATTTCACAATTGTCGTCTTCGAAAACACACGTCAGATGCGGCACGGTTTGTTTTGGGTTTGGCTGGAACGTGTATCACTTGTATTTGGGACAGCTGGGCAACATGGACATCTTAGGCATTTTATGTATACTTTAATCTTTCAACACAATGCAGAAATTTTGACATTTATCGGTACTTTTACTTAAAGTCAGTGAAAA
>SIXB01006768.1:0-11005 GCA_007018985.1 Anopheles bwambae | reverse complement strand
ATGTAGACGGCCTTCTAACTTTTATGGATCAGAAAGGCTTTGAATATAGCGACAAAATAGCCCTATGTAAGATAATAACTGATATCAATCAGATGATACAGTCTGCCCAAAAACAATCAAAGATTACGGATTTCTTTGATCATAATAAAAATTCTACTAAACATGAATATAAGCAACGTGCATTCCGACAATACAGTAATGAATTGAAAATAAATCTTAACTTAGAATGCCTATATAAAAAATCTCCGGTGTTTTTGTTTACATTCTAGCAGAACTAAACCCTTAAGTTACAAACATTTTTGAGTTTCCGAAATTTCTGAGACTATTATCCGTGCAAATCGATTAACCGGAATCCGTTCGGTCCCGAGCATGCCGGATAATCGACGTTCTACTGTACATTAGTTTCTCCTCAATGACAACTTTTAACTGTCAAAATCAAAATCATATCTGGGAATCGTCGTATCTGCGAATCGTCGTAACTCGGGGGACGCTTTTACGTTGTTTTTTTGTGATTTTTTTTACGATAGCAGTTTGTATTAGCAACTGTTAATTTTCTTTTCATACATGATCTTACGTTTTCGGAATAATAATCCCAGTAGATTACAGACATTTTCATGTATTTCCGGATCTAAGTTATAAAATAATCGATGCAAAAACGAATAAAACTGCTATGCTTTGAAATTAAAATTGATTGCAGGTCGTCTTATTTTGTCGATCACTGTATAAGAAACATTTACTTAGGCAGCGGTAACCGCTGATGCGGGCGTGCGGGCGTTTTCTGAAAATGTATGGAATTTGACACCCGCAGCGGGTGACAGTTTGCAATCGCATGCGTCAGAATCAAACAATTTTGATTTTTTCGCACGCACGCATCAGTGATTACCGCTGTCTTAAGTTGAAGCAGAACATGTGTGTCTTTTTCTTTCATCCAGGGTATTGCCCAATACAACGTGGCTAAGAGACGCGGGTAACATTAACCGTAGTGATTGTAGTTGCCAAAGCATAATCGATTAGTGGTGGGAGCTCGGAATCGAACCTACCAGATTTCGCGATCAGAATCGGCTTCGGAATCGGAATTGACCTGGGAATCGCAATTTGCCCCGATAACGGAATCCTAATTGACTCAAGAATTAGAATTAGCTCCTGTAACGTCCGGACTAATATCGCCCAATGTGCACTCAACCCGAACCCCGAACCCAGCAGTATAAATGCATTATACTTTGACCGCTGGAGCACCCGGTATGCAAGATGAACTGTCATGGAATAAAGCTCTTCTTGGCGCGACATTGAACTGAACAGACGTAAGCCACTGACTTCTGCGTCTAATTATTTGTGTGCTCTTCCGAATCGTGCTAAATATTATTGAAACGGCCAATTAACCTTCTGCTACCCGTAGAACGCTTGGTCGTTACACTCCGGAATGTTAATTAGTTCGTGAATTAAAAATATAAGTTTTAAAAGCGAAATCAGGCCGGGAATAAAGATCAGGCCGATTTAGCTCAAACCGGGTATAAGAATTATTTTTTTACAAGTAAATTTTGATTTTATGCGGTTATCAATACGTAGTATGATTGAACTCAAATGCCTTTTTTATGGCGATGCCGAAACTGATTCTGTTTGGAAGCCGATTCTAATTTAGGAGCCAATTCCGATTCGGAAACCCATTCCGATTCCGGAGTCAATTCCGGAACAAATTCCGAATCCGGAGCTGATTCCGGAATCTATTCTGGAGCCGATTCCGGAACCAATTCCGGAGTCGATTCCGATTCCGAAGCAAGAATCGATTCCAGAAACTGATTCCGGATCTACTAGCTGTAATGGGTTCCGGAAAACTGCGGAGCTAGCCGGAATCGATTCCGACAAAAATTTCATTTTCCCATCACTAGTATGGATCATACAACAGTTCAATTGGCATGAAGGAAAAGAATGTGCTCTTATCTTTTTGGTGAATTGTTTTTCTTCAAAAATAACCTAAATGCTGATATACGTTTGCGACATAACATGTTATTACGCAGTCAGATAACCGTTAGATCATAAAGAAATTAAAGAAGTTGATATGAGATTCAACATTTTTAAAAGAGTTATTAGATGTAAGCCCAACAATCAACTGTTAATTTGTAGCGCATACGCTTAATGCGTTCGTGATGTCAATATCGATCAATTATTTACAACTATGAGGGTCCTTTCCGTCTTAAGTTGATAGGCTGAAATTTCAGCCTGTCAGCTGTTAGCATTGTATAGCAGTTTTTAAGCAGCTATCAAAGTCGGTATAGTAAACAGGAGGGCTTATCTCAAGGTGTATGAATTTAGAAGGCTGATTTTTATTGCCTCTGCTTCTGAATGAAGATTTTAAGAGTGTTATGTTTAGTCGTCAAGCCTCCAGAAAGTTGGTTTGCACAAAAATGTTCACCCATCGTGTCAAATAGTGATATCCAAATTTTGTTATATTAAACATGCTATGAGACCACCTGGACTACATACACTTTGATTCTGGATTCCATCACCAGATCTCTTTAATGCACCTTGGGATAAATGTAAACAACTCCTTGTTTTGCCACTTTTCGAGCAGATACTCGGATCTAATTCTAGTTTTGAGGCTAGAATAATCTAGACTAAAAATTACAGACTAGTTTTGTGTGTGGTTTTATACAGAGTGTTTAAATGATTTCAGCCTCCATCAGTCAAACTGCATACAAAAAACTTTCTAGAATCATAAAGGGCCCCATGGTTATGTTTCAACGACTGTTAATTTTTAACTATTTCTTTGGCAATGCCGACTAGTATCAGTCGCTGGTTCCAGGCGTTCAGAAGGTTCAGAAGGTTCAGAAGGTTTAGTGGCAGTCAACGTATGCAACTTACTTAACACGATATAACAATAAAAAAACATGAAAAATATATTTTTAGTGTAGGCTACCAATCAGCGCAACAAATATACAAATTTATTATTTACAAAATTGCACGAAAAATTTGATTTAAATATCACAAAACTAATAAATAATGCTATTTTGACACTTTCAGTGGCACCTTGAACATGTTCAGCCCCAGGGCCTGCCAGTGATCTTTCCCGTATGTCGATGGCAGGCCCTGGGATCTGCCATTGGTCTTGTGCTAGGGAAACAAACAATATCATGAATAACTGTACTCTTCACACATGAATAGCTGCAGTCGGCAAGTAAAAGATAAATGTTCTAAGAATAATTACAGTTGATAAAAACGTCATCCCACACACAACAGTATTGATGAACAAAGTAGGCAAAATATAACATGAAACTCACCATAGGCTATGAATTTCCACAAATATAACCCAAAAACAAAAACAAGCAAAAACCGTGGTACAATCCTATCATCAAGATAGACTGGTCGATGCAACACATCAGCAAGCATAACAACAATAGTTTGGTCATACTACAACACTTTATCGAAATAGCCGATAAATACGAAAACCACAACAAAATTTACACCGATGGTTCCGTTCTACCACCCAACGCCGGTTGTGCAATATACACACAAAATAGAAACCTAAAACTCAGACTACCCTGTCACCACTATCTTCTCAGCGGAAGCGATAGCTATCATCAAAGCAGCCCAAGAAGAAGCGCCTCAAAACACCGAGTGTGTTATTTTCACAGATAGCGCACCCGTCCTAAAAGCAATAGAACACGGACATTTCAACAATCCATACATCCAACATATAGAACAACTTCCCAACATCAAATACATCAGCTCCTGCTGGATCCCCAGCCACAAGAAGATCCCAGGAAACGAACAGCCGGATAGACTGGCTAATGAAGCCCGATTGTTACCCGCAGTACAAAGCAACAGATTGTCCAGAGCCAACTTTTGTCGTTGGCTTCACAACCAGACTAAAATGCACTGGGCGATAGAATGGCAACAATCCAACAACAAACAGCTTAAATATATAAAAACAACAATAGATCCATGTACAGACCACCCTTCACGAAACCATCAGAGAATCTTAACCAGGTTAAGAATAGGTCACACCCGTCTCACACATCGCCACCTTTTAAACAACGAGAGCCCTTCAATCTGCCCATATAGCGCCGCAGACACAACAGTCAAGCGCCTACTAACCGAATGCCCAGAATATGAGAACATAAGAGCCAAACTCAACCTACCAAAGAAAATCGAACAGCTTCTAAAAAACGACATAACTATAGAAATGAAACTTATTAATTACCTGAAAGAGACAATGCTATTGAATCAAATATAACCATCGAAAAGAGGCGAATGAACTAGGCCTCAAAGTTTCTATAAAAATAAGAAAAATAAAGAAAGAAAAGAAAGAACAAAGTACAGTTGAAATTATAGCGACATGCATGCATCTTTAGATCAAAATCCACTGCTTGCGCTGTAGATGCCGGCGGAACGGAAAGTTGATAAAAACAGCGCCGGATTGAACCGGGCTGAATATGTTAAAGCACTGTTAGATTTCAGAAAACGTAAATATCGGTTTTGGCGTTTCGTGGTGTAATACAAAACACACTTAACATTCCACTCTCGTTTTTTATTTACATTAATGGAACATCGAAAATTGAACCAACTTCTATTTAGTTGGCACTAAATAACTGGCGTGATATAAAGATACTTGATATAAAACTGATACAACTTGATATCAAACTGATGAAGTAATTGACCAACCAATTTGTTTATAGACTATTTACCTGTTCTGATTGCCTTGATGAACTTAAACAGCTTCACGGAAAAACGTCGCTTCATCGTTCACACACAAAAATGCACCTCACCAGCTATTTGGAAAATAGCTTTTGTGGCTTTCTTAATCCACAAAACGGGAAACGTTTACCGAATCCATCCTCTTGCTATACATTGTATCGAGCACTATTGTTAAAACTTCTCGAATCAAGCAAAGTACAAACGGCGAATAAGTGCAAATCGTCACCCACATGATCGTGCTGCCAGCTAAATAAACAAATCTTTTCGTTGGCCTGCTGAGTAAACCGAACGAACTTGACAGTTTGCACGGCCGCACCAAGGTGGATAGAGGAGATCAGGTGATAACCCAATAAATAATCCCGCTAAACAAAATCAATCAGTCTGCGAACTCCCATAGTAATCGCGACAATTTCATAGCGCCAGCGACTTCGCACGAAAGCAGGTTGTAAGGCCCGTGCAAGGATAATGTATTTAGAAGGTTGATTTTTATTGCTTTTGCTGGGCGACATTGTGGGGGACATCTGTCACTCTCTGCATACAAATTTCATTACCCCGCACCAGCCCTCAGCGATTTTTATACCGGAGCAAGGATAATGTATTTAGAAGGTTGATTTTTATTGCTTTTGCTGGGCGACATTGTGGGGGACATCTGTCACTCTCTGCATACAAATTTCATTACCCCGCACCAGCCCTCCCCGATTTTTATACCGGAGCCACCGGAAGAGAAATGTCAAGTCGATAAATGTCATTTTGCTCTGAACAACTTCACCTTGTCATTTATAACACCTTGTACCGGAGCCCCCGGAAGAGATATGTCAAGTCGAGAAATGTCAGTTTGCTCTGAACAACTTCACCTTGTCATTTATAAAACCTTGGGCCCGTGGCAACGCTCATCCGATGCGATTTTATCGGACGAGATTTATATGGGATTTGACAGATAACGTCAGACGTGCGATTTCGTCGAACGACGGAATCAGAAAATTTTGATTACGTCGGATCGTCCCATCCGATTTTATCTGTCAATGTAATCAGGCAGTTTATGTAGGAACAATATGAAATAATTTTTTTATAGTGGTAAAACCATTCAAATCATTAACATTTTCGCAATATGAGCCGAAATAGCGTTTGACAGAAGCGTCCGATAAAATTGCATCGGATGAGCGTTGCCACGGGCCTAACCGTTCACCGCTCAAAAAGACATACAACGACAACGTCGCGCGCGACAAAAAGTAGCTAAATTTTGCAAACAGAGCTACTCGTCTCGCGCGACATTTTTGCTTCATTCGAAATAATCGAATTATCTAGTTTGTTTACAAGCCACATTAATGCCAAACGCAAAAAAATAGATTTGAACACATTTTAACCTATTTTTGTGTGTTTTCAAATAAAAAGTTGGTTGATTGTGTCAAATGAGCTACTTTGATCTTCACAGAGTGAAATTTTGAGCTATTTTTCGCCGCGCGCGACGTTGTCGCTCTATGTTAATTTGAACGGTGACATGTTCGACTCTGTAAAGTTGCGGAATTTTCGGAACGGAAAAGACGAAGAATCGGCAGGTGTGCGCTGTTCTGATTCTCGATCACGAATAGGCGAAAGGCCATGAGAGTTGTGGTACCCTCAATGTTCGTCTGTCTCGGTCCGCGTCCTGCCTCAAACTTGCTTTATCATGTCGTCCCTTTATAGTGATGGTCCTTCATCCAGTCCACTGTTCCATGTTGTAATCCCATCCGGATTGATCTAATCCGATCTTCTTTGCACCGCTAATCTTTGTCATCATGTTGTGGTGATGGGTAGCTACAGTTGCCGAACCACAAGAGTGACAAAATGCTGACAAATTTTTCAAAACGTGAGCTTTTGTCAAAATTTTGTAACCTGGAGCAGCGCGATAAATAAAATATAAGGAAATAAAGTTGACAAAAATTAACAAAAAATGACAAAATTTTACATTCGCGAAAAAGCGTAAACAAACAGCTATTTGGCGCAGTTGTGACCCATTGCTATGATAATAATGCTAAAATGCTTGATTCTAATTGATTTACGTATCTATTTCGCGCTTCTTAAAAGAAATATCGATGATATTCAGATGTTGAAGCTTTTTGTCGTTCTTGTGCAAGTTTTTGGTGCGGCAACAAGAAAGCTCTTTTTTGCACTTGACAAGCAATTTTGACAAACTTGAAATTTGTTTCAACCAAGGACCGTAAAGATATCAGGTCAAGTTATAAGCCCGTTTTGACAGCTAGGTGGAAGAAGAATCGACGAAGAAAACTGACAGTTAGTTTTCCGCTTTTGGCGAACGCTTCAAGTTATCGAAGAAAAATTTCCATTTTAAATCACGGACTGTGTTCTAATAAACTAAAATATTCACCCAAATTGATCTCCACCAAATATTGACCATCCAAAACGTAAACAATCCATCAATACATATACAAGCGGAAAACCATCTGTCAAAATCGGAGCCCAGGGGGGGGATCGCCAAAAGCGCTATAACTACACCTCATTATACATTCCACCTTGGTTTCAACATTTTTTCGCCTCCATGGCAACGCGCTAAATGCCGTTTTATTTTGACGTTTATGCCTACGATACTTAAATATTAACATATGACCACAAACAAGGTGTTTATGTTTTCGAGGTGTATTCACATACAATTTTCGCTTGCTACAACTCGATGTTTGTTTTGTTTGTTATGTCTGACAGTGCACCTCCATATGATTACAGCAATTATCCGCAGTACGCGATACTCGATATACGCGAATTTGCATTACGCGATTCCTTTACATTTGACAGCTTCATGTGTTTTTTGTGTAAATGTGTAAATACTCTAATCCTTTGATCTATTGTATGCTCATTTTGAATTTCTATAATGTTCTTAATGCATTTTGCATTAAATTTTTGAAAAAGATACCTGTTAGATACCAAAAAACTTTAATGCAAAACTCTGTGGCGATATTTTTCAACCCTCGAACCGGTAGTGTAAACTATTTTTCCAAAGGAATTCGCTATACGCGAAAACTCGAGATACGCTATTGCGCTCGGTCCCGTACGATAGCGTATATCGGATAATGGGCCTGATCGCCAACGAAAGTCGATAAAATTTATCCGATCGGTTAATATGCTCGAATTAACCGGTGGATTTTATTTTCCACCGGTGGATAATTTCTCCACTGGTGGATAACTCTTTCCGATTCGAGTAGCCATTGGCAATCTGTCAATCACACTTTTGTTTACATTTAGAGGTGTTGTTTTGCGGAATGAATAAAATAGTAAATTTGGCTTATTTGCCGACCATCTAGTGAAGAATCCGCACCAGAAGTGGCCTTAGACAGTACCAACAATCCGGGTAAAGTGTAAAACGGGTTGTTGGCTGAACAAGTCTAGATGAAACAAAATCGTATGAACTGGAGGACAAGGTTTGAATCCTTTCTGAACTAGCCGCTTTCGCTGATCCTTGTCCTGTGCCATGTACCATGTGCGCCCATCAACTCCAGCCATGGCGATCGTTGGATCCGTGAATGTCCGTATTTTACGCTCTCGTGCAAAAATATCTCTGTCTAAAGCCGCTCACGGTCTCTCGCCCTCCCCAGTCTATTATTCTGGCCTTAATGACTGACGCCTCGAAGTCATCTGGCCACTTAAATTTAAACCTACTACGTCCTCTCCGCAATGGCGGCTTTAACGGTAAGCGGACTGAGTGGCCGCAGGAGGCCCCGTGGATATAAAGTCCAGCATATATGGTGTGTACAGTAGCCTCATCGCGGGCCTCCGTGAACGATAGAGGCTCCATGGATGAAGGGACTCAAAGACTACAGGGGGCCATATATGAGGGATCCCGACCAACACCCCCACTCCCCCAAGAAAAAAAGTGTATTTGACGCAAAGCCAAGTGATGAAATCAACCCCACCCCCTCCCCCCCACACACCACCTGTGTCGTTCGTTTCCATGCGTTTAACTTGGCCTGTCCACTTAAGCCTGGCGAGCTTGATACGACAATGAGTGTGCTTCCACTCATACGATGATGATTTCGTCAGATTTCATAAAAAAATAAAATAACTAATAACGCGATTTCCCTCTAAACCCGTCGAGAAGAACGTTTTATGCCACCAATGATCCGTTTTTTCGATCCCTCCATCGCTTCAACAGTGCCTCTGGTGTTTTTGATTTTCATATCCCCCTCATTCCCTTCGCCCCCTCTTCCTTCGGTTCTGTCTAGTATATGTTTGTCTAGTTAGATTTAAGTATTTGTTTGTTATCATTAATTTTAAGTTTTAGTCAGTAAGTTTCCCTATATTTAGCCCTCTGAGGCAGATATTTGTATCAAAATAAATAAATAAATAAATAAATAAACTACGTTGAAATTGTAATCTATGTGATTCAGTATAGATGCTATTCAAGTGTACATATTCGTTTAAATGGATGAACAAAAAAAAATCATTGGGTGACGCGTTTGTCACAAGGCGTGGAACTTAGCAATGTGTGTGTCAATCCGAACATTCCCGGGCTGTATTCTTCCATAAGCTACCCCGAGTTTTTTGGGATAGTCCGGAAGATACAAGTAGGCACAACACCTTCGATAGGTGCAAGACAACGCAAACGATTTCGACCGGAACTCGTCGCTCCAACGGATATAAGTTGCTTATAATTTCTTGTACATGGTGATCCTACTGGTCTGCTCAATCTCTTTGCATTTACTGTCGGAACCGATTCTAACATGCCATAAGGCCATAACATAAGGTTGGACAAAA
This sequence comes from Anopheles bwambae, assembly GCA_007018985.1. Lineage (NCBI taxonomy): Eukaryota > Metazoa > Arthropoda > Insecta > Diptera > Culicidae > Anopheles > Anopheles bwambae. The sequence goes on along the minus strand of SIXB01006768.1, from coordinate 1,570 downwards.
GAGAAGGATTAGCAGAAAAGGATTTCTTCTGTTGGTTTCTTATTTCTTAGCTTGAACTATAAAAACTCGATACCTGTTATAAACCTAAATTTATGTGTTTTGATTGTTTATAAAAAACAGGTCAATTGAAATTTTCTAAATATTTTTTATCTAAATCGATTGATAAAACATCTCAAATAACTCAAACAGCGAAAAAACATCTTTTTTGCGACTTGTTAAACAAAGTTTTTAATATTATTTAAATTTCCACTGTTATATCAACTGGGGTGGAGCAGTAGATATAACTATCCGACTGAAATGGTTTTTTTATATGAAGTTTTCAACTGCATATCCCACTGCTCGATTTTTTAACCATGTTGCTATGGCGGCAAACACCATTCCACTCCACTGGCAAACCGATCGGTTAGCGAAAATTCTGATTGAGAAAACGCAATTGGATAACATTGGAATTTTGCTAACCGATCGACTAAATTATCCACTTCGTTAACGACTTTCGTTCCCGATCAGGCCCAATGACTGTATATGAGTTTCCCAGTCAGACTAATCGGACTTTATTTACTCCTTTCATACCGGTAAATTACCGGTTATTTAAGAGTAATTTAATGCATTTTTAATAATTTACCCATACGAGCAGGTTTGATAGATCCTATTTCTTCCATTATTTATTTTTATTTTTTTCGGCCAAATTATTAATAAATAAAATACAGATTAATGGCTTTATTCAATTATTTTGCTTAACTTATACAAATGATTACAATTGTAAAACCTCGTATTTCTTTCAATTTGAATTAAACGTTAAACGTATCACAAAGGCACAAAATCGCAAGGCAGAAGAATAAACCGAAGGCTGAAGGTGTTGTCAGTACAACGATCCGTAAACGAATAATCTTTATTTTTGACATTCAGATTATCGCACAGTTGTCGCGGTGATGGTCATATTCTGATCCGGCACTATGGTCTAATTAGGGGTCAAATCTCCAGGATACTACACAATGTATTTTTTTTTTTTGCAAACTCAAACTTGTATTGAACAGCCGCTTCACCAGGAGAAGGTGATGCACAAATAGCACTAATAAACGCAATTTCTCGGCTATGTTTTTTTACATTTAACAGTTTTAAACACACCGCCAACGTCTTCTTCCACTAAAAGATCATTAAAACAATACTCTTTCTGTTCTTTTTCATCTTTTCACTGACATCAAACGACAACACTTTGTACCGCTAATTTGCTCTTAAATTACTGTTATGACCAAAGTGGGTATAAGGACTAGGTTGGCTTATAAGTTTGGCGGGAAGGCCATATTGGAAGAACGAATGACAGGAGGGGATTCGATTGTGAAGCTGGCCCAAGGTGGAATGTATAATGAGGTGTAGTTATAGCGCTTTTGGCGATCCCCCCCCTGGGCTCCGATTTTGACAGATGGTTTTCCGCTTGTATATGTATTGATGGATTTTTTACGTTTTGCATGGTCGATATTTGGTGGAGATCAATTTGGGTGAATATTTTGGTTTATTAGAACACAGTCCGTGATTTAAAATGGAAATTTTTCTTCGATAACTTGAAGCGTTC
>SIXB01006767.1:0-10868 GCA_007018985.1 Anopheles bwambae | reverse complement strand
ATAGTTAGAAGCAAGTCTTTTTATTTAAACGTTTTGAACTACACAATAAAACAATACTACGCATGATAAAATGGATGGAGCGTGGTAGAATCTCTACCACAGAATTATTTAGAATCACTGGGAATAATTTGATAATTATTGATACACTTTCAACACGTGTGTAGAAAAAAACAATGATGTCTTTTGATTTAAATGCCTCAATGATTCAATCACTCTACCATTGCTTGTTGCCTCGGAGAATGAAAACACCGCAAAGAAATAAAAATCATCCAAGCACCCATAGTTGGTTAGCAAAACCGTTCTATAGTGAGTAACTTTTTCGTACAGGAAGATCCTATAGTGAGCAATCGTTTCACCTATGAGCGTAACGTGAGCGTGACGTGAGCGTCACCTCTTACTTCGTTTTGTATAGGGAGATAGTCTTGCTATTACAAGAAATGATTCAATATCATAATAACATAAGAGGCTGTCCCTCGTTTTAGTGAGAGACGTTTCCTAAAAATGGGAATCCTTTTCCGCAAGTGGTTTGGCACCTGTGTGGAGCACCTGGTTTGTATAATTTTGGAAACGTATATTTCAATGAAATTAGATTACAGTTTTTCAAGCGTACACCAGTACCAGTAATATGCAGATTGTGTGCCCTAATGTTTCACCAGCATACCGTTGTTTGCAAATAGTAAAAGGAGATGCCGAGCAAATTAAATCTTGTGCCAAGTCGATCAACATTATAGTTTCCATGTTTGGAAATTGCTACAAGAAGCCAATTTCATGCCAACGGCCTGAAGATACGGCAGACACAGCAAATTCAAGCATGATTCTATTCCATTGCTCTCGTCGCTCTCAAACGCCCCCCTTCTCGTTCTCTTTTTGTTTGTGTTTCGGCAAAGGATACGCAAATAGTAGTCGAATTCGATCGAAAACCACTATATGGAATTTGATCGAATGTTTACGCTTTTCCAAAATGGAATTGCCTTCAAGGTACGCCCGGAGTGGTGTGGGAGTGTTCCAATCGTTCCGAGCATATGCGCAAGCTCGTCGGGCTGTTTTCGTAATATTACAATCAGTTTGTATCTGTATATTTGTGTGTGCCTATCTGCATGTCTATGTGTATACATATTTTTATTGCGCCCGTACACTTCAGTGATTTCGGTCGATTGCTCCCTCCGATGGTAATGCACCCCACAACGGTTAAGGGTCGAAGCGAATAAACTACGGCCAGCCCAATGCCAGCCGCCGTGGGTGTGTGTCGGCACAATGGCTGAGAGCGTTTTAAATTTGTGTTCAAGACTGTGATCACTTTCCATTTCGATCTCGATCCAACCCGACGGCCCTCGGGGTCGTCCCGGTTGTGGGTATGAGCGAAAAACCCAGACCGCCCGCAAAAGGCATAAAAATATGAAGATTAGGTAAAGCAACAAGAGCACTTCTGCAAAAATGTGGACTGCTGCCGAGCTGTGGAGTAGCAGGCTGCAATAAAAATCCACAACGGTGGAACGGAAAACCGGGAGTGAAACGGATACAACTCACGGACGCTAAATCCACAATATCGGATTTACCAAAATCCAACATCCTCGAGGACAGATTCCGACTTCTCAGCGAGCCGGAAGGATACGTCGGGAAGGACCAACATAAACACCCACCCATGCAGATTGAAAAGTGATGAAATAAGTGGGCAGAGTACGAAAGATGGAAAAAACCTTTCCATGGAAGCGCTCTCTCCCTTTCTTTTCCGCCGCGTGAAAACCGAGCAGAAATGCTGGCCAACCCTGCGAAGCGTAAGGTTGGCTTGGGCGTGGAAAAAAATCGCCTGCCAACCGGCTCTCCAGCGAAGTGAAAGCTTGTTTGGGCGGATTGGTGTAAGCAAATGAAGATAAATGGAAAACGACTTTGTGCTTTTCCACCCTGCGGATTGTAACGTGGTTCATTGTCCTTTTCGTACTTGTTCGAATCGTTGATTGCTTCGAAGCCAATGGACCATAAGTATTGTCATGCTGCATTACGAAAAACTCTTCAAAATAGTCAGATTCATCGTGGGTTGAAGGGTAATGGAATGATTTTTTCTCTTTTACAGCGGATGTAATGTAACACGTGAGCGATTTTGAAATCATATCACCTATTTTTGCGATTCTCTGCAGCGTTTTCAAATGTATCTTTTTAATTGTGTACTAAACACATGTGATGATGTTCATAATTAATTTGCAAAGTCCCCGACTAGCAGATTAAAGCCACTACTCAAAACAACTTCGAGAAACCTATTTATAAAAATACCATCTTCAACCCGCACAATGTCAGCCCTATATGGGCAATCTGATGTTTCTAGCATCTTTTGATAAATATAATAAGGCTAAAGCATCAAGAATTCCAAATTGAAAATTTGGTCCATTTGTCATCATGATGTGGCTATGAACTGGAGTAGCCAAGTAAAAAAGAACTTGAATGAGATAAACGTTACTACCCAAAAGAGTTTGTTTTTTTAGATCGACTATGTCTGAGGCCCAAACAATTACGCAGTAAATTAGTTAAAATGTTCTGCGTAAAACAAACCCATTTTCGACGTAGGGCTATGCCTTGTTTAAATGCCTTAGAGGGGATGGCATCAACTGGCTAAGGGACCGTGTGCTGGTATTACTCTTTTTTCTGTATAATCATGCAAGAGGCAGACCAAAGCCATTTAACAACTAGGAAAAAATTAATCCTTCATGGCTAAAGAGACAGGATTCAAGGAAATCTATTGAATTACTTTCTGTTTTTTTATCAACGTCTTTGAAATAAAGTTGTTTTTTCAGCATACATTAAAAAAGGAACACGCACAATTAAGCGAAGCTTTTTGAAATACATATAAGGAGCCCGACGATGAACGATCTTGTCATTTTGTTTCTATTGCGTTCGTATTTTTTCCACAACAAACTGCTTACCCACCTTATTAGTTTAACCTATGTTTTGTGCCACCTTTGTTTTATTATCCGCTTTTGTTTCGTTTCATTTTGTTTTCCTTATGTTTGCGGTAACCGGGATACAACAATATTGTGCAAAATATACGCAGTCGACCACCGTTACGGACACAGCGCAAAACAGCCAGCCCGTCCAGCGGCATGTGAACGGTATCGACCCGCAGGACGCCGACCTGGTGCTGAGCACGCTGCGCCACCAGCGAGACCTGTTCAGTGGCCCGCTCGGCATACCGGACGTGACGACGCGGGTCGGTAGCGTTATACATGCGTTCGAAACGATGGCCCGTCAGCGGCAAACGTTCGGTGGGCGTGAGTCCTACCGGGCGGACAAACCGTACGACACGATGGCCACCGGTGCTGGATCGTCCAAGTATCGATCGCACCGCTCGAACGTGAAGCGCATTGGGGACGCGAACCGGCACAAGATCATACTACCTTCGCCCAACGTTTCGCCATCGTCCTCGGCGGACACGGGCCTGCTTTACCATGGTCAGCAAATCGCACACCAACCGGCGGCGTCCCAGAACCCTTCCCACTATCCGCATTCGATGTCGTCGTCGTTTCAACAATCCCACCACACCGACCACCAGCATCATCAGCATCATCATCATCATCATCATCTTCCACCAACTTCCTTTTCCTATACCGATCCTCACGGTGTCCCACCCGCAGTCCGTAGGCACATGGGCGGCAGTGGTGGTGGTGCGGATCCCGCTGAGGAAGCCATACATATTAATAACAATAACTTTGAGCAAAACTTACCCCATTTTGTGGACGATCATAACAATCACAGTCAGACCCTGCCGAGAACGATGTTTCCCGCATCGTTGAGTGTGTCCGGCACGAATACCATCACTGCCGGCGGCCCAACCGCAGCCGGCGAATCCACCGAACTACCGCACTTCCAGCTAAATAACGAGAATGAATCAAGTAATTTCGATTCGTTGAATCTAGACGATGATTACCGTAAAAGCTCTTTTGGCAAACAGTCAAACTTGCTCCAGCAGCAGCACCACCACCACCATCAACACCAACAGCTTTTCCAACGTCGAAATCCCCCATCAAATATCAATACACTGCTCTTGGCACGCACTCAACTCGGTTCCGCTGGCAATCGCACCGGACGAGGATTGTGGAGCTTGTTAGGTGGCGGTGCCAGCCACCACAACCCTTCCAAGCCATCTACCAACGACCATTCCAACACAACAGCAGCAGGGTACAGCAGCAGCAGAAACAATCCGAACGTGTTTTTTAATGCCAACTCTTCCACCTCACCGCCCGAGCGCACGGCAGCGGAAGCGTCATCAACGACGCCGGCAATGGTTGCTTCGATTGCACCGGTACCAATGTCAACAGCGACCGCGTCCAATTCCACCGGCACAATGCACTATTACAACCACGATAACAACGCTAATAGTGCCAATCGTCGCAGCGTCCCATCGCACTACGACGCTCGAGACGGACTAGCCGATGGCGCCGCACCGGGCGGGCAGGATGGGGACGGCCAGGACGACCATCGTAGCACCGGCGGTACAGCTTACCGCCGTAACGAAGGTGACACCGGTATTGCAAACGAAGGCGATAACGAAGCCACCGATAATCACGTTAGTGGCGATAAATTCCTACGTGGCAGCACCGTCAGCCAGTCCTTCATCAAGAACGTGCGGATTATAGGGAAGAAATCGTCCTCGTACGATGTGAGCGGTGCCAGCCACGCCAACAACGGCAGTGCGGGACTGCGCAAGGACGGCAAGGAGCGGGACGACCCGCAAGGCCGGTCCAGTTCGCGACGGGCCAGTGCCGCCGTCCTGGGTGACGGTGCCGGCACGTCCAGCTCCTCGAACGGGTTCAAGCATCGCGGCTCGCTAATGGTGGCGGCCGCGGCCAAACACTTCACCAAGCGCAACCGCGCACCGCAACCGGTGGCGGCGGGCAGTGCAACCGTTGCACCCGCTGACACTGACGAATTAACCGGTACGCTGCGGCCTAAGCCACCCGAAGACACCGCCATCAACAACATCACCCCTAACGAGACCGGATCGACGAAAAGAACCGACGGTCCGCCGGCGGTGAAGGCACGCGCGCCTTCCGGTACAGCTAACAAACGGCTGCTACTTTTTCAACCGCGCACGATTGATCGCGCTGAAATCTGATGCCATCGCGAAATGTGACTCATGTTCAGGGGGCTAGAGGAATTAGTGTAGTTACAATGGGCGGGCAAACGTTGTGAGCATAGTTTGAAAGCGACTGTACGGGAACAGTGCTCTGTTGCTGTGCTCGAAGTGCGACGCAAGATTATTACAATACGAGTTTAGCAAACTGTTTATAGTCGAATGTATACAAAATTCGATCCTATCTTCTGTTGTCTGGATCTTCTGTTGTCCAACATAGCCTAGCTAGAAATCCCAGTTTTGAACACAACCTGTCTATAGTTTATTGGAGTAAGGCTTTCCATTCCATAGTACGTAGCAAACAGAGCGATTTACATTATAGTACGAAAATACAATATCACCAACTGTAGAAAATCTGTGTCATACACGTAGCACAACAACTCAACAAACGATAGGACCTTTGCAAGTGAATTTAAACGCCCGCGTTATACATCACCTTTGAAATACCAACGTGTGTTTCTTACAGATGTTCTTTCTTGTTTTTGTAAAATAGTGCATCGATTACGTTCGGCCCGTTCGATCCAATGATCGATATGGGATAAATTGAAGAGGAAGAATACAGTGGGACACTGTCGTGACGTTTGCGCGTAGCATTATGAGACATATTTCTTAAATATTACTTGATAGTTTGTAATTGCGATCGTTTAGGATGGATGAGCAGGGTGTTTGGTAATCTTCCCGCAAAAGCTCCTACACTCCAAAACTGTTTGTTGCAGCTGGAATTAACCCTAGTACGATATAGCCGTGACTATGGGAGAGAGACACTGGCCAACAGGCAGGTCAATGATTTGTTGCACAAAGCGTGTTTTAAACGTCTTCTTCCCCCAAAGGAACGTTTAACGGTGGAAGCGGATGTAGCATAACTATATTTATAATAAACAATCAGAGTATGATACAGATCGGAACAACCACTGAAGGTGTAGGTCTTTGAGAGAAGAACAGTCAAAAGACGAGTGTGTGTGTGTGTGGAATGATTACGATACATTTGTCACGAAACGTTAAACCATGTGCTATATACCTTAGGTAAGAAACGAGTCACTTCACGACGCTATATGGGAAACGTGTTGGACTAATCGACATAATAATGGCATAAAAGCAAAACGATATTAATCACAACTAAACAACAACCAAAAAAATGCATGCAAATTACACTGTACACAAACACAGCGTATCCAATCATCTTAGTGGTACGAAATGTTATTGAAACAACACTCACTTTCCCAGACACATAAAAAAAGAACATATTAAACAACCATCATTGCTGCGCGATACTGAGCAGGTAATCAATTCGTTTACGAATATTGCGATTTTTACTAATAAATCCCTAATAAATGTGAAGCAGAAAATCAAACTTTACAGCGGATTTTATTTTTCTAGTTTGAGTGAATCGATTTCTTCATTTAAAAACATATTTCCTTTGAGCTAATAAAATATCCAATGTTTCGAGGATGTTTCATGGAGTTTTCGTCCAACCGAGCCATCGCCAATCATTACTGTCGTAAAAATTAAAGCAAATATCACATAATTTTAATTGGTATTCAAAGGGGTAAGTTTTTAATTAAGTTTTGTAAATGCATGAGTTTTTTTGTTATAAAAAAAACTATGGATTTTACTGAAAAATGGCTAAAATAACATCACATTTGTCCACAACAAAAATAACAAACAAGTTCAGAACACAGAACAAATCAGTGCTGCAAAATGTCATGAGTATCACGAGATTTTCACCAACGAAAACAATGAACATATCCGTGGTAGCTTGATGCTCATTGCTGATAGTCAATAAAAGTGCGCCATGACATGCTGAACACGACATGTGAATTCTTGAGTCCAACGCGATACTCTGACTGACAAGCTGAGCTTAATGCCGGCGCAAGCATTATCATGATTTTTTTCTGGCTGTGAACAGTGCTGCCAAATGCCACTGTTTCAATCATCAACACTCATGACTGAAACGAAGCTCAAATCAGATCACGTACACAACTTAGCGCGTGGCCACGGAGCTGAAAAAATGTTGAAAATTTTTTCAACTTTGTCAAAATTGCCTGTCAACTGCAAAAAAGAGCTTTTCTCGTGGCCGCACCAAAAACATACACTAGAGCGAAAAAAAAAGCTCCAACATCTGAAAATCATCAATATTTTGTTTAAGAAGTACTAAATAGGTACATAAATCAATTAGAAGCATGCATTTTAGCATTATTATCATAACAATGGGTCACAACTGCGCCAAATAGCTGTTCGTTTACGCTTTTTCACGAACGTCAAATTTTGTCAACTTTTTTTCCTGGCTGCTCCAGGTTACAAAATTTTGACAAAAGCTCAAAAAAGTGACAAAAGCTCACATTTTGAAAAATTTGTCAGCATTTTGTCACTCCCATGGCCTTTCGCTTACTGAGATGATCAGTGACTATACTCAAACAGTTGGAGAATCAATCACATGCTTGGTGACTTTTAGTTTAGCACCCAACTTTTGGTCACTCACTTGGTCACGACATTGTTGTCGGCGATAATCGCGACATTCTTAGAATATACTTGGCGCGTGGGCTCTAGCAACAAAATGAGCATGCTTTCTCCCTCTATCTGTTTTGATTATCTATCGGGTCAAACAGAGCGAGAAAACATGCTCATTTTGTATCTTGGAACCACTCGCACGCAATGCATACCCTATCCGCAAAAGGCGGTTTTCGCCGCGATTTCCGACCAAGCGAAAACGTTTTTTTCACGATTTGTATGGAGCGAAGACACACACCCAAATTATGGTCACAAATTATGGATGGAAAGTTTATGGTTCTGACTTCTGTTTCACTTTCGCTCACAGACGATGATATCCCGTCGCATTCTTACAATCCCACCGGCTCTACGGTTTGGTTGTTGCTGCTCTTTCTCGCACGTGAGGGAGTTTTCTTTCTCCTTGTTTTTCCCGTGTGTGGCATTGGCTGCGAACGATCAGTATCCTCATGATCCGTTAGTTAGTTAAAGGTAAATTGCTAGAAGCAATGGCTCTGGCACACCAAATGCTGTACCTATTCGTGCCCGTTTATTTGCCACATTGTACGGAAAAAGTTTTGTGACTAGCACCGCAACACAATCTAGTAACACAGCCCGGCCTTTGATCATGAATAATAAAAAAATATCCTTGGGCACATGTATGATGTTGTGTGTAGATTTCCGCATATTGTATGCCCTTTAAACCAAACGGCAGAATGCTTTTAATCGTCACATACGAGATCGATTCTCATCCGGACCATTCCCCCGATAGTAAGAACCGGCTATCCGATAGCGTGAAAAAAGAAGAAAATTTGTATGGGGAGGCAATTGGCTTGGTATGCAGATGGCAGGGAGCTGTGGGGTCTTATCGGCCACGGGCTGTGGTTAGACTACGTGGTTCCAAGGAGCGCTAATATGTAGTCAGCGGGGCGCCAAGTTGTTTGGAAGGTACCATTCCGACTCGTGAGAGCAGCGATTTTGAATGGAATCGCACCTCCCAAATGATCCGGATGGTTCCGACCCGTTAGGTCGACCCGCATCCAGTGGCGTATTAGCACGAGTGGAGGCCCTAAGCAGACACACGAAAGTTTACCATTCGGATGTGTCGAGCGAGAAGTTGTGTGAGGAATTCTAAACCAGAGAAGGATTGCGAAGCACTGTTACTTCCGAGTGGGGGGATGGGTTCCTATCCTCGGGGCCCCACGCGGCCGCATAGTTGGCGTACTGGTTAAACCGCCCCTGCCCGCACCATACTATTGTTGGCCTTAAGCACGGCAAATATTGTTTACATTTTACATTTAGTTTACATTTACATCCTAAACCATACTATCTTTATTGAACAGCAAAACGATTAGAAAGGAAAGAAGGGGGAAGGGAGTAAGGAAAAAGGAGGCAAACAAAAGCGGAAGGAGGAACGGGAAGGGTGATAATCGAAGAGGTGAGATGAAAAGATGAAGGCGTGGGTTGCGTGCAGCAGCGCGCATTGTTCCGGAGCGACGATGAGTTCTAAACAATGGGGGACGAAAGCGAAGCGAGCTGAAGAGAGCATACAGGAACGGGAAGGACATACAGGAAGGGAGCAACATGCATTTTTTGTAGGTCGATGTTCTTCCTTCCAGCCACACTTTGGAATTAAATTTCTGTCAAAAAGGAATTGTCCACATCAATCTTATAAGCGGAGGATCGTAGAAAGTTTCTTTATCTCTATCTGATTTGACACAACCACAAGCCATTGCTTTTCTACCTGCCTCAACAACTCTTGGGCGTGGATCTCCTGGTTTTCTTCTTCTTTGCGTAACACCCTGCGCGGTCATACCGGTCTACGCCGGCTGCCGGATAGTCAGCCTTTGCTACGAGAGACGGTTCTCACGAGGATTGAACCGAAGACGACCATGTTGTTAATTCGTGCGAGTTGACTTTACCTGTTACTAATTGGTTTTCCGGGATAGCGGGATAGCCAGTCCTGGGCCACTAGGACCATACGGGGCTTGAAGCTAGGACGGGTATGTTGTGTTCGGGTAGCACGATAACGGGCGGCCCGAAACCAGCTAAGCCATCCATAGAATGCGGGGACACGTGGAGCAGCTTGGCGCGTGGCTCCGACTGCACCATCGGCATTTGAGGCTCCCGGGGGGCTGGTCGCCACAGCCAATCTCCGAGCGCAGCCGCGGCGCTATCGACAATGCATGCAGCATAAACGTCCCTTACGCATGCTGCGTCAATGGCGAGTGCAGCGACGGACTAGAACACAACTCTCTATGCCACCCGCCAGGCAGCGACATGGCCGCGCCGCACCATCCGCAACGATGATGCGTTTCCAAAAAAAAGCGAGAGAAGATGCAAGCTAGGCAACGCGAGCGAGCTATGCGTGCGCCAGCTAAGCCGAGGCGGGCCCTGCTCGCTTACAGCATTGAGCGAGAGGCAGGGGAGACGTGCCTTTTTCTCTTCCGGAGAGGAGCCCTCGTTAATTAGGTAGAAGACGGTACAATATGGTTGTTAAATCCTTACCTGTATTCCCGATTGTGTTGGAAGGAAGGAGAGGAGAGGGGAGGGGGATTGGAGGAATTGTGCATTGTTGAATAAAAACAATAAACAAAAAATTAAAAGAAAATTGTGGTCAAAGACATCATCCCTCATTTCAATATTTACTTTTACAATTTTAAACATTGGTTGGCTTCACATGATATGTTGTGTGTGCTAGTGCATTGATGATCGTCCATTCATTGTTTTTTTTTTTTTTACAAGTGCAACTAACTGTATTAAGAAACAATATAAAACCCGTACGCAGCAAGCAATCAATCGATCCGGTAAATAGCTCCAACGGTAAAGCTATTCATACATCCACACGACAACTTGCACGCTGATCAAATCCAAATTCGAACGACGGCTCTAGCCAACGCGCAATGCATCAAGCAGCCAAAAAAACGGGAAGGAAAAAAAACAATAACCACCAAGTCAAGCACACAAGGCAAGGTCAAGCATTCGCCAATAACTGCTGGGAGAGAAAGGTGGGAATGAAGGAGGTGGGGAAGCAACGTCACTCAAAACGAATATGATCTGGGTGAACGGATAAAGAAGACAGCAGACAAGCGATATCACTCCCGCTACCATGTGAGAATAGCGAGATGGATCGTACGGTACCCATAGAGAAAGAGTGAGGGGGAGAGAGGGTATCGACTTTTTGAACCACTTTTTTATGGCCATTGTCTTAGACAAAAACCACGAGCGAAATACTCCAGAAAATCCGCCATAATTGTGGCGT
>SIXB01006766.1:0-11115 GCA_007018985.1 Anopheles bwambae | reverse complement strand
TATACCCTTTCTAACTGCCCATTCAAATCCAACCATGCATTGGGGAACGCGTCCCTCGGCTGGGCGTCTGCTCCGTTCGGTTGTACGTTATTATTATTATTATTTTGGAACGTTCGATTTAATATGAGGAGTTAATTATTCGATCCAGTCATTATATACCATGCGCACAACGCTTGCGAATTTCCACCCGACTAGTTGTAGACACACACACACGCACAGTCGATTCTGCAAACAATGCCAAGGTAAGTAGAGGTTGTGTTGTGTGTCCCGTTCTGGCATGCGTCAAGTCACGATGACGTACCGGGTGAGGGCTCGCAGTTTGTAAACAAACCCGGCGCACAAAAGCGCAAATGGCGCAAGTGGTATACACATCGTTGCCGGTTTGCATTGTAAATTCTATCTAAAACAGTGCGCCTTTCCTCTTAAATAGTTGTCCGATTCGGTTCCGCGCTTAAGTACCCGCCGTGCGGCACCCGCGAATTGTTGTTTTTTTTTCTTTTGCTCGTGTCTCTCTTGTTTACCCGTAAGAGTGTTAACTTATTAATTTGTGGAATAGTCTGATTCTGTTCTCGTGTCGCAGTTTGGGGCGCACAGGCCTACTGCTCTCCTCCCGGCAGAGATTGGAAATTGGTGGTTCGCTCACTCCTCCTCCATGGGGCCCTTGCGGGGGGCCATGCAAACCTAACCTAACTGGTACTGCGTGAGAAGTTTCGCTCTGTGGCGTCCTGTTTGCCGGGCCAGTATTGAATGTGAACTTTCGTGTTGCTTTCAGGGCTTCTGTTTCAGCTTTCAGCTGGCGGGTCGTAAACCCCCAACCTGTTTGGCCCTAGGACGCTGAGGATCTTTGAGGTTATAAATATGCACGGGAAAGGGGAGGGGGGGGGGGGAGGAGGATGTAAATGTATGGCACAGTATCTACAAGTCGGTGACCGGGCCGATCACGCCAATGCCGCCGCTGCTGCTGCTGCCGTTGTTGCTGGTGGCGTTGCCGCTGCTGCTGCTACCGTTGCCGCCCAGACTCGGCGTGTCCGTCCCCTGCAGGTCGACCTTTTTCTGCAGCGCCATCACTACCTTCTGCAGGCTACAAATCAAACACACACACAGACAGACACAAAAATGGACAAGAGCGTCATATAGACAGGTAAACATTCGATAGCCCGCGCCTGCAGCATCCCCAACACTTACTAGGCAATCTTTTTCGACTGTTCGTTCTTGGCCGCAATTGCGTCCTGCAGGTCCCGTCGCAGCTCCACCTCGCCCTTCTCCAGCAGCAGCACGCGCGAGGAAGACTCGTGGACGGAGGCGACTGTGCTGTTGCTGCTGCTGCCGCCGCCACTCGTGTTGTTGCCATTGCCCAACTCGACCGTAACCGAGTCGCCACCGAACAGGTCCTCGGTGGTGGCGATCCGACCGTAGTTGAGCCGCAGCATCGAGGGCAGCCCCCCGTTGCCCGGCTTGCCCACGCCGTTGCTGCTTACGCTCTGGCTGCCGATCGACGCGCCACCGGCACTGCCCGTCGGCCCCCGTTCGCTCATGCCAAACGCGTGAAACTGCTGGCCGGAGCTGACGGGTACCGTCTGGGGGGAATGTTGCTGTTGCTGTTGCTGCTGCTGCTGCTGCTGTTGCTGGTTCGCATTTGTCTGCTGCTGAAGCTGCTGCAGCAGCAGGGCCTGCTGCACGTTGCCCCCGAACAGGGGCATCGGCGCGAGAGGCAGCGGGTGGTTGTGCTGAGCGCCCGCCGCCAGACAGACGGCCGCCTGCGGCAGCACGATACTCTCCAGCTGCAGCACCCGGCTGGTCAGCTTCTCCAGGTCGTGACGGGCCGCACTGACCGACTTCTGCATCGTGTCCACGTCCTTGGCAAGGCGCTGCAGCGTGTCGTTGATCGACCACATGTGGTTTTCCTGCAGGTTGCGCAACCGCTCGAACGTGGCGTCCTCCCGCACCCGGCAGATGTCGCGTATCTCCCGCACCACGTCCGCGACGATGCCGGAGGTGTAGTTTCCTGTGGCGGCGAATGGGGACGCAATCATTAGCGCGCGATGCCGTCGTTTAGCAGCCGCCGTTCGGCAAAAAAAAAACCTTACCCGTCGACCGGTACGATGGGGCGGGACTGTTCTGGCCCATGCTGCCGAGCGGCTGGCTGGTCGAGCTCAGCCCGCTCAGGCTGTCCCGGCGCCGGCCCAGCCCGGACAGGAGGTTCTGCTGCTGCTTCAGCCGCTCCGTTTCCACTGCAAAGAGGTTTGTGTGTGTTAGAGCAGCTCGCCAACACTCCCACTACTGCTTACCTTGCAGCTCGAGCAGGCTGCGGGTGAGCTTTCGGTTTTCCTCCAGCAGCACCGCGTTCTCCTCGACGATGCTGCCCGAGCTGTTCGCCGTCGAGTCCTGGGCGGGTGTGCTGGCTGTCGGATAGGAGGAACGGGCGGACGGTCCCGCGAACGTGGTGTTGCTATCGTCCATCGTGGTGGATTCGTCCTCCGACGACGAGGACGACGATGTGCCCGACACTGCTGACTTACTGCTGAAACGGTACACGCGATGATTAGCGCAGCTGTGCAGCAAAACGCGGACGAACGGAGCGGGCTTACAGTGGGTTAAGTAAGTAGGTGCCGCATGTAGGACACGGCGCGTCGTTCCCTTCGTGCATGCAACCGATCATAAGCAGTGTGTGCAGCCGTTCTGCATCCGGAATGGGAAACGGAATGGGGAATTCGGTAGGCAAACGATTCACTGCGCTTTGATGTGTGTTGTACCAGATGCGTGGCACAGATTTGTGAGCCTTTCGAGTTGTTGTCAATGTTGCTTTGAAGTGGTACCGGATCAGACCTAAAACTGTTCACCGGATGGCTGCAATTGTACAAAGAGAAGCAAAGGTTAGGGCAACGAGCAAATGAGGAAAAACATATTTTAAGATTTTTGCAAAGATTAAGACAAAATCAAACCAACCAAGAGCGACTTAACCCCGTCACACTATCGTGAGATTGAGAAAAAAAAAATAAAAATAGATCAAAAAAGTATTCACTCGCCTTCATTTCCGTTTTCAATTCAAAATTATACCAACTATTCATAAAAACACACAGATTTGATAGAAAATTTATCAAAACATCAATTCAAACAATCAAAATAATATTATTTAATGATAATAAGACTTTAAAGTAAGGGGTTGTCTCTTTAAATCCAATAGCAATCGGAAAAACTGTTACAAATTGTTGTAAACACAGGGTTTTTTACACGTCACATCAAACAACATGCGCAGCTAATCAATAAAAAGCGAAACATGTAGAATTAATGGCATATTTCTCATTAGAATCCTGTTGGGACAACCCGAACACTGCACGGGCAAAACAGTGTAGGGGTTAACTCGTTTGTTTCGTGTGATCGCTTATGACGATAATATTCTGATACAGACTTTTGCTACTAATTTTGAGCTAACAAACAAATTCTAACGTGTGTGAGTAAATTCAATGTTATTAAACGATGCGATGCAAAGAAAAATATTGTAGCAGCTGCTAAATCCAAACGTAACAGAAAACGATTCTAACGTACTTGACAACGATCCATTCGGATGGATTGCGTTCCATCGAAAGAAAGTGACTCATAGGTGTGTTACATTATAAAATGTTAGAAACAAAATAATCGAATATAGATAATATCAAGCAATCCGAATGGCGATATTATTATTTTTCTTTAATTATATCAAACAAGCGAGTTTTCTTGTATTGTAACTAATTGTAAAGATTCATCAGATAAACCTCCCATGGCGCAACAAACATTTTTGAGAATATTCTGGGAATGGTCTGCAAAAACCTAAACGGCTGAAAAGGTATCGAGACAAGCGTACAGTTAGTAGCTATCAAAATGCATGACGAACAAATAATGTCATTTCAGACAAATTGATAACTTATTCCTTATGAAAAGGCTATTGTACGATCGATGTACTTGAGGCCAAGATATTTTTTTGAATATACGCGTTTGTTTACAAACCCTCATTTCATTTTCGTACAGAAACAATAGTATTGATTTTGTTGAGGGAAATTTAACTTTAATTTCGACCATAACATTCGTCAAGTCAATCCATAATACGATGGTGAAAGTTGGAAGAGGACGACAAAATGAAATGTAGCACTAAGAGATGTTTTCGTAATTTTATACACGAAGAGGTTCTTCCCATCTTTCAAAATCTGCTTTCGTGGGCCACTGCTCCAATTGCTTACATCTTTCTTATAGGACGCTCGACGCTTATTTCATATAGGACGCTCAACGCTTATTTCATATAGGATTGAACGTTTTTCTGTTAATGAAGAGATGCTGCTACCTTTTAACAACATGAATCTCGTATTTTAAATGATTTAATGCAATTGAAAAGCATTGAAGCCAACTATAAAAGAGGAAGGAATGAAGGCAATGTTTTCAAGCTTTTCGCAGTGTACAATTTTTTTTTTTTTTGCTAAATTACCCTTATTGATACTCCATTGATGGTTCGTTAGCTACAATTAGATCGTTGCTAATTATAATGAATTTCAAGTATCCGTATGGATAGGTTTTTTTTCTCTCTCTCTCTTAAAACTCAATTTGTATCTTCCTTTTGCGTAACACGTTAACCCTTAACGATGCTCTTAGCCCCGCGCACCATATGGCACCTTTGCATTATGTAAAACCGGTGGCGCTGCCAATCCCTAAAGCCTTGCCCATCCACCGTCTTTCAAAAGGGGTGATTAATGCGCCTGCCAAGCAAACTACCTCAAGCACCCTTTGCCGCATTTGTGGCGGCGTAAAGCGGGCTACTACTACTACTTCTAATCCATCGCCTCTCCGTGCGCGTGCGTAAAACTGTTATCTAACGATACGATACGGCACACTCAGGACCGATTGGATGTTCGAGCAAGCCGTCCGCATTCGCCGTTAACAGGTTTGCGCTTGTGTAGCTTTGTTTTGCAGCCCTTTTCCTGGTGTTGTGGGGGCGATGCGTTTGACCAGCGGCACCGGGGTGTGCAAAACATGGCATCGGGCGCCAGCCCTTAATCCAATAGACACGGCAAACACGGCCGTGTCGTGCACGCGTTGGTGCTGGTGCATTCGCTACATGTTGCGCCTCTGGCGGAGAAAACCGATCCGATGCCGATTTTCGCTTCGGTTCCCGCCAATCAGGAATGTGTGAGGCCCGCACTTTGAGCGGCCCGCAATGCCGAGGTGCGTGCGCCGTGGACCATGGTTCACGTTCTTTTTTTTATTTGCTGTTCGCTGTGCACAAACTTTCCTAAAACAATAAAACGATACGAAGGAAAACAAACGGATGTTAACAGCTACCGGGGCCCGATGCAAGGACATGAGATCGGCGCCTCCAAGCAAACACGCCCACGGTTCGTTGGGTTTTTTTTATTGGGGCGCGCGAGCCACATTCTCTTGCTCTGGGCTGCAACTGTTCGTGCGGGGAGGTGGCGCTGTTCGGCGACGGATTAGCGGCAACCTTCCCGGGCCCGGATCCGGCTGTAAAATCGATCGCTTTGTGAGCCACACGCGTTGTATTATCTCGAGGTTGGCAATTTTCCAGGCAATTTTGCACATCGTCATGCAATTATTGGAGCATTTGAGTATTTGCAGACAAAAAATAAAAATCCTCCCTGTATGTAGAGCTCGATACACTTTTCTTTATGTTTAATTCAATTTACGTAACTTGCTTTTAGTGCAAGCAACACAGGAAAACCAGCACCACTTGTACATTTCATTAAAATTGACTGTTTAAGTGCTGCTGGTATGACCTACAACGATGGTCATGTGGATAGTGAGCGTAATACTTCTTCCAGCTTATCATTCAGTCCAGTCTCAGGCAGGGTTGCGATTTCACCGGAAGCATCTGGAGCAAGCAATGAGCAGAAAAGCATCTTCTGCACATGCTTCTGCCGTTTTTTGCTGTTCCGTTTCTCTTACAAGCGTCGCAGGACGTTTCACAAAAAGGTGTTCGGGGCAACAAAATATTGAAAAATCCTCAACATTTGGTTACAGAATGGCGCAAGCAAACGTTCTCGTATTTTTGCCAAACTGCTTAAATAACTTCCTCGTTGTAGGTTTCTTCAGTTTTCGCCTCAAACAAGGGCATCATTTTCATTTCATGGGCGCATCATAGGGGTTCAGCGTAGCTTTTAGCGCTTGTCTCCTCCATTTGATCGGTATTATTATTGAACCATTTTTCCAACGCTCGTTTTGCTGCAGTCTTCGGTCAAAGCGTTTCACAGGTGCAACATTGCGAGCTAAAAAAAGAAGTGTAAAAAATAATTAAAAATCTAGAATCAGCTTCGGTACGACTACGCACGTCATAATACGCTTCTCGCGCAGAACAATCATAGCAACCTCTGCATGCTGCATGTGTCAACTGGTCACTGTCAACGCGCGCGCGCGTGTGTGTGTGTGTCTTACTTTACTTCCCATCAACTGACAGAAAAGCAGCGAAATTGGAAATAAACTCCAACAGAAAAACAAAAATAATGCCCCTTGTTTCTGTTGCTATAGCCATATCACACAACTCCCCGCTCCCGTGAGCAAATTCAACTCGCGACGGGAACGGTGGAGGAGCTGTCCTAAATGTGGCCGCTGGAGCTACGCGGGCAAGCTACGGCCAGCCTCGGGGCCTCGTTTGTTCTGGGCAGAAATCCCCGCCCCTTTTCCCTCCGCAAGCGAAACGGAACAGCAAAAAGAAAAACGACCAAACCGGACGACATAATCATCGGAGCGGCAAAAGAGCAGGTGAAAATCATCCAAGCCAGGTGACACTCCACCACCACCACCACCACCACTTCATCCGCCGTGTCACTCTCTCTCTCTCTCTCCTCTTTGAGCACTTCGGTTGAATGTTTAATTGCATTAACATAAAGGTGAAAACTGTTGCGGATTTAGTGCGTGTGAAAAACTAGTGGAAAGAGGCAGAAGAAGAAAATAAACGCCTAGCTCAAGAGAGCATTCGCGGTGGAAGTTTGTTGTTGTTGCGCCATGCCGAAAGGGGTGATGGCAGAGAGAAATAAAGGAGAGGGAAAGAGAAAGAGCTAGTGCTTGTAAAGAAAGCAGCAAACGGGAAAAAGGGAAACGGCGTTGATCGTTGGAACGCTGCAAAACTCCCCACCAATGGTTTCTTGATGAAGGGGAAAAGGGAGCGGAGGAGAGGGGGGGGGGGGGGGGGGGTTGGGAAAATTGATCTTCCGTTGTTTCCAGCCCATTTTTCCACAGCGCAACAGCCACACATACACAAAGGCACAGAGATATTTCTCTGGAGGGCATCACCATGTCGTCATTTCACCCGAACTAGTGGTGGGCAAAGTTGACAACAAAAAAAAAAAACTGGAGTCGGCTCCGATCCGACTCCGATAATTTCGGAACCGACTCCTGATTACCCAGCATTATTCGGAGTCTTCCGGAGTGCTCCGGAATCGCCCGGAATCGTCTGGAGTCGTTCGGAGTCGTTGGGTGTCGGAATCATTCCGAGTCGTCCGGAGTCGTTTGGAGACGTTTGGAGTCGTCCAGAGTCATTCGGAGTTGTTCGGAATCACCCGGAGTCGTTCGGAGTCGTTTGAGAAGTCCAGAATCAGTTGGTGTTGTTCGGAGTCGTCCAGTGTCGTCCGTAGTCATCCGGAGTCGTTAGAGTAGTTCGGAGTGGTTCGGAATCACCCGGAGTCGTTCGGAGTCGTTGGAGAAGTCCAGAATCAGTTGGTGTTGTTCGGAGTCGTCCAGAGTCGTCCGTAGTCACCCGGAGTTGTTGGGAGTCGTTGGGAGTCGGAGTCATCCCGAGTCGTTCGAAGTCGTTCGGAGTCGTTGAAGTCGTCCAGAATCAGTTGGAGTCTGCAGTCGTTCGGAGTCGGCAGGAGTCGTTGGGAGTCTGAATCATCCCGAGTCGTCCGGAGTCGTTTTGAGTCTTTGGAGTTGTCCGCAATCGGTTGGAGTTGTTTGGAGTTGTTCGGAGTCGTCCAGAGTCGTCCAGAGTTGTTGGAAGTCGGGTTCATCCCGAGTCGTTCGGAGTCATAGGCGTCGTCCGGAAACGGGTGGAGTCGGAGTCGTCCATAATCTAAATGGAGGCTAAAAATGAAGCCGTCCGTCGGGGGAATCGTCCGGAGTCGTCTAGAGTTGGGAGTCTGCCGGAGTCATTCGGAGTCGACTGGAGTCGTTGGGAATCGGAATCATCCTGAGTCGTCCGGAGTCGTTCGGAGCCGTTGGAGACGGCCGGAGTCGTTAGGAGTCGTTCGGAGTCATTGGAGTCGTCCAGAATTAACTGGAGTTGTTCGGAGTCGTCCGGAGTCGGTTGGAGCCGGCCGAAGTCGTTGGAAGTCATAATCACCCCGAGTAGTCCGGAGTCGTTCGGAGTCGTTGGAGTAGTTCGGAGTTGTTCGGAGTCGTCCGGAGTCGTTGAGAGTCGGAGTCATCCCGAGTCGTTCGGAGTCGTTCGGAGTCATTGAAGTCGTATCGGTTAGAATCGGTTCGTAGGAATCGGTTAGAATCGGAGTCGTCCGGAATCATCTCAAGTCGTTGGGAGTCGGAGTCATCCCGAGTCGTCCGGAATCGGTTGAAGTTATTCGGAGTCGTCCGGAGTCGTCCGGAGTCGTTGGGATTCGAAATCATCCCAAGTCGTTGGGAGTCGGAGTCATCCCGAGTCGTTCGGAGTCGTTGGAGTCGTTCAGAATCGGTTGGAGTGGGAGTCGTCCGGAATCAGTTGAAGTCAGAGTCATCCGGAGTCGTCCGGAGTCGTCCGGAGTCGTTCGGAGTCGGAGTCGTCCGGAATCGGTTGAAGTCGGAGTCGTCGGCCTGATCACAAGCACATTGCACCGGACATTGTCCTGTTGACTCCGACCGACTCCGATTCCGGTCGGTTCCGATAAACTCTGGACGACTCCGGACGACTCCAACTCCGGGTGGAACTAGTGGTTCCCATTTCGCCGGAGTCAGAATCGGACTAACATTAGCCCGAGTCGCATCGGAATCGTGGGTGCGCTCCAAAGAGTACATCACTAACCCGAACGCTCATGACGGGTGGCGACGAACGGGCAGTCCCCCCGTCCCCAGAGCACCAATGGAATGTAGGGAGAGGGACAACGAAACGGAAGTAACGTTAGAGAGAAATAACAAAAAAAAAACAAGAAAGAAATAACAGACCACGAACCTCTCTGGAAGTTCAAAGACGGACGACAGATGGTTTCGAAATAAAATTAAAAAAAAAGGACAGTAAGCGGACGGCGGGGTCCAAAACAACCCAGCAAATGGGAAAAATCGGACCCACACACACACACACATACGCAGGTCGCACACTAAACTTATCAAAATCGGTACGGGTGGAAATGGAAAAACCTTCGCGGTCGGGGACGGGAAGTTCGGTTGGTGGTCGGGCGGCCTTTTCTTGGCAAGGGCATTTGTCGCTTCCCCCGTGCGCGTGTTTTGTTCTCCTCCCTGTGTGAGAACATGGTGAAAGGGTTCGTCGTCTTGGGCTTCTTTCGTTTCGCTGCTTAAGCTTTTCTGCTGCCCTCGCTTCCCCGTTCCCAGCCCGCCCCCCTCCCCAGGACCTGTACTAATTAAATTTCGTTTGTTTTCGGGGGCGTGAATCGCGTTGAATGGTGGCGTTGTGTTGTTGTTTGTGGTGGTGGTGGTGGTGGTGGCGGTGCTGATGCGAGCTTATCACTTGACGTGTTATCTTTTCAACACCTGCGCCCTCCCCTTTCCCTCCCGCCTCTTTGCGGTTGATAGTCAGAATGTGGTCGCTACAAGGCGGCCGAGTGAAAGAGACAGAGAGCGAATGGAAAGTACGCACTGTCTGGTTGATTGAAAAAGGGACAGCAAATGGGCTGGCACAGCGAAGAATGGGGTTGCGCAAATTACAACCAAACAACCGAATGCAATTTACATACACACACACACACACACACACACACACAAGCGCGCGCGCGGCTTGGCAACTTATCGTTTCGCCTCACCAACACACTAATAGCACGGCACGGGAAGCCTTCGCGGGCTAGATGCCATATACACACACACACACCGTGTCCCTATTGCTTTTACTCTTCGAACACACACACACATGCACACACACCTATTGCACGCTCCTTAAAATGCATTCCGGTTGCATTCCTGAGTCGTCACGGAACAATCACATGGTGACGAAAGAAAACACACACACACACACACGCACACACACCGTTAGGATTTTTGTGTTGTTGTTGTTGTTGTGTTGTTGAAAGGAATTTTATTTACATCACTATTTTCGTTTCCCAGCCCAAGAGCAACGCATTTTCGCTTTTCAACAAATTCCCCACACAGCCGCACACGCTGGGTGTTCGCTGGCTGATGAATAAATTTCTACGAATTTCACCCACATACCCACAGTGTGGCGGAGGGGGGGGGGAGGGGGGCGAATTCGAATGAATAATGCGCGGCTCGACGGTTGTGTGCGGCCGCCACTAGCAGCGCACGTACACTTGTGCACAAGCGAACGCACGGCAAGCTTAAGCACATACACGCACGGGCAGTTAAAACGACGGAGCAGAGAATTTTATTATTTTCAAAAACAACATAAAACCAAACAGAGAAACAATTAATCATACAATCATGCACTGCACAGAAGAGTGGGAGCGAGATGGAGGGAGCGACCAAAAACAGGGGAAACCTCACATTACGGGTACGGCAACGGAACACGCACACACACTCACACATACGCGCACGCACGCTTTCGGTTCGATTTTTCCGATCGCCCTACCGGGCCGTCACAAAGCAACTAGCCCCAGCGCGGCGAACAATCGTACGGCCAGGCCAGGGGCCCACCGTACGGTCATGTTTGCAATGGGTAGGGCAGGGTCGAAACGACCGGCTGGCATGCGACGCACGGTGTTGCGGATGGGTAGCGGGCCGCCGCACGGTGGGGGAAATAATGATCACATGCGCATCGCACGGTTGCGAGAGCGGGATGACGAGTCGTTTGAAGAAGAAAAAAACACAAAAAAGCCGTTGGTTTTATCGTTTCAGCTGTCATGCGGGCGCTGTCACTGCGGTGGCCTGACAGCGCAGAGGCAGCGGTCTCGCACGCAGCGAAAACCGATCGGTTGGTGTTGTTTTTTGAATAATTTTGAATATTTGCGAGTTTTTGGTGGC
>SIXB01006765.1:0-11009 GCA_007018985.1 Anopheles bwambae | reverse complement strand
CCTACCCAAGGTAAGGCTTCTAAACTCCAACGTTTCCAGTAAGGGAAACCTCCTAAAGGTTTCTATGATCGCCTGGACGATCAAGTGTTGAAAAGTCCGCTTCGAACAAAAGTGTTATTCCACCTCGGCTCATGTCAGTAAAAACTGACCTACCGCGACGGTACTTGAGGTACAGCTGTACGCTCATCATATGGCGACCGTAGCTATCACCAAACCCATTACAGTTTGGTATACATATATATATATATATAAAAGGTCGAGTAAAACCGTTAAACAAAACTCTTTCCGTATCTTTACTGTAACGAAAAACGGTGTAACAAAAAACCGGTGTCCGTATGAGTTAGTCAAACGGGAGGCAAATCTAGTTGTTTAACACGCATCATAACATGCTTTCTCATCATGTTTGACATGCTTACTCTAACACTCCAGTAACATATTTGCACTTTAAAGCTAACAACATTTCACTTTTAAAACAAGTCTCCCTATTTAGTATTACATAAAACAATACTCTATGTAGTATTCCTTGCATCTAATATATTTCGTTCATTTTACGGTATTGAGTAACCGATGTACCAATAACGGATGTAAACATACAAAAAAAAACATTCATGAGCAACATTACCTATGGCATCCCACAGCATCAGAAGCGAATGCCAGGAAAAGACAAACTTCGTATTACCATCACCACACTCCCAGATATGCAACAGCTTCGAGTTTTGATTCAATTTTTCCTCCTCCACAAACAGGCCGATCGCTCACAGGAACACTTGTTTGATGTTAGGCAGCGTAACGAACGCGAACAAATAAAATCACACACCCAAGACCCAGCGGTGGTGTACCTAAAACGCGCCGAAGAAAGCAACCCCTTTTTTGCCATTCCGAACGATGCGCACCGCATCCGTAGCTTTAAAAGGCCTTTTTATCGTTCCCTCGTCCGAGCGTACCGTTGCACGAAAAACGATCGATCACCGTACACCAGGCCGGAAGCGTTTGCCGTTAAAGTGAGCAATTCCGATAGGCGTCTTCCTTTGTAATCTTTCAAACGATGGCTTCACCGATGGCATCTTGTTTGCTGTTTAGAACAAACGGTTTAGTTGCTCGTTTTCTTACGCTTTTCAATTTTCGGCGCTGCCTACCGATGGCCCGCTTTACCATTTACCGACTGATATGGACCGTTTCCGCCCCCCAAAAGTCCATTTCTTTTAATATGTTCTTCATTTGTTCAACAAGCCTTCTTTCGTTGCGATTCCTCCTCCTTTTTTGTTTGAAAGCTTCGTGCAGATGCTTCGATTCGTTTGTTGATTTGCTGACACCGTACGGTACAGCATACAACCGAAACCTTCATTCTTCCGCTTGGAATCGAGCCAATAAAGCCAATAATATTATCAAGGCACGGTTCTAATCTTATTTTACCGCTTGCCAACCCCTAATACCCACTCACCCGCACTGGCATTGAGTGGTAGCGATGGGAAGATTTCCATCGCTAAAGTTTTAGTAATCGAACAATGTGCAAAGTCGATTGTCAACGAACTAGCTAGGAAGCGACGATGGCACGCAGAGGTTTGCGGAAGGATACTGTTTGTATATGCTTGTTTGCCGTTTTGTTCACACATGATTGGAAAGCAAGCACATCGATCAAAGTCACAAATGCCGATCGAAACCGTAAATTTGTGCCGAGCAGGGGGAAAAGAAAAATCAAACCCAACCAGCGGCTGATTAGAAGATGAAAGTGTGGTTCGTTTATTGTCATTGTTTGTTTTCAATTCCTTAAACAGGGGATTGCGGTAGCTGGTGTTGGCTTCACTTAGAATATTCGTTTTCCTTTTCAATTGATATTCTAGATTTATCTGATTTGTACAGAGCCTTGATTTTCATATTTTTAAGAACCATCGATTTTTTAAACAAAACTCAATTAGACTCTTCCGGTTTCCAAATAGACAATAAGTCCTCTAGGCTCACAAATGGAGACGCTTGGTGGCTGATAGGGATACACGGATCAGAATTTCCAAAGGTATCCTTAATATATATTTACTAAACCTTAAGCTTATCTTAAATATTTTTAAACAATCAGATTAAGCCGATGATTGGCAATAATAGGCCAAGAAATTCACGTTCTTTTCTGCCTTAATAATCACTCTTTTCAATTGTTTGAAAAGTGTGAAACAAAGTGTGCTGCAGTCATGCGATCAAAATCCGCTGTCCCGAGTATTGTCAAGGGATTCAAGCATCGTCCCGCGGTCTTGAATTCAATCGATCCAATGGAAGTGTTGACTATGTTGATGCATGTAGTATTGGAGAAACTTGACATCGAATTCAAAGAAGTTGATATCAATGGCAAACGTTTTGAATTTTATTGTATATCTTTGAAAATAAATCCTATATAACTTATAGCATAATATATTATTTAAAACGTGAGAATTTCAAATTTAGGAAAAATACAACTTATTTCGTCCCAAAATTTAATTTATTAGTGTTGAACCGATAACTTTTATTTATTCAGGCTCTACAAGTGAAACCTATATGAACCTTCGAGTATATAGTATCATATTTCTAGTAAAATCACATTTCTATTATATAAAATATTGGATTACAATATTTCGCTATTTCTGTAACAATTCGAGCATATTTTGCACTAAATGATCCTAATTTGTTAATCATTCAGAACTTCTATCGCATTTCAATTTACGAACTTAAATACCAATCAATGCAATGAATGCTCACGTTGATGGGATGATACCCGTACCGAGCATATGATCGTTAAACGATATGCGTCACGCTTACATGATAACCAATACATACAGCTATTCCTCTAACAGTTCGCCGTACCAAAGTTTGCATGTTTGCTCCGCTCTACCTAACGCTGGACGATATCTGCCACGGCCTATTTAAATATCCCATAATAATAATTTCTGCTCCCTCTGCATGCGTCCGCCCCAAAGCAGGAGGATTGAATAAATATCAAATAAAATACTTTATCCTTCGAGGCCATTGCGGGGGGAGATTCGGTATGTGGACGAAATCATCATCTACATCGACCCTGTCTCATCGTAAGCTCCATTCGACCAGCCCCCAATACGACCGTTTTCCACGCCCTTTTCCAACCAGCAATGATAAACAAACCAATCCGACCGAATCTGTATCCGATCCAACGATGTGGACGGCGTTCCAAAACTGTGTCACCATCGTCCGGATCGGACAGACCGCCACGCACCGTACCACTGTTGATAAGTCGCTACACGATGTCGCCTTCGATGCCCAAAATGGATCCATCGCCATCAACGGCACGTCGCAAAATGGAAAAGGGATCGGTTTTAGTACGGAAACACCCTCACCATCAGACCCGGAAGCTGCCCCTGCGTGCACGCTGTTTGCATCATGAATCATTGGATTTTATTGGCAAATAAAACGATTTTCATGAATTTTAATTATTGCTCATTAATTAATTCAGCATTAGCCACCACAGAGGCGCACTGCTAATGCCCATACCAATGCCAATGGGAAACGCCTTGCCCGGTACACACATACACAGCCTCCAACACACTGTTTACCGCTACGCCGAGCTTCGGGTCGACATTGTGACTGTGAGTTTAATTATTCTACACGTCATACGAGACGCTAATGTACTTCCTGCTTGCGTTCCGCGGCTCGTGTGCCCATTAGCATTAAACTACGTCGCTTAACGAAAATATGCCCATTGTGCTGGTTTGGCACAGTTTCACTAGGGCTAGCTTCAATTTGTGAAATTTCTATCTATCTCGCAAGTTGGATGATCTAATCACATAAAATTGGATGAGTTTCGCCAACTGATTTCAAGGCTCTCATCACCGTGAGTAAGTTCCGCAGCGAAAAAGGCTCATCACCATTACCAATATGCAATTTGTTGCTATAAAACAGACGGGCACGGTGGACCACAGGGCTAGCCAGAAACAGGGAACAGCTGGAATGATTTCCCATCAGTAGGATTTATTCTGCTTATTTGCTGACTCTACCAATCTCTTCCGCCACAGTATTTGTCCTGCAGCATTTGTCAACATAATATACCCAAGGGAATCATTTTGCACACATACTCACACACACACACACACACACACACACACACACTCACGCATACCAAACAAAAAATCAATTAAAACAATCGTTGAATCGAACCTAATGCGCAGCTTATTAAAAGACAAAGTACACCATTTAAGTCTGATATGATTGATTTATTGGGACAAATTAATCGTTTTATTAAAATGTCTTTTTACGCTATAATGAGAGTGCATTGGTGCTGCGATCGAATGAATTCCATTCAATCATTATTTACAGTAGTCAACAATCTCATCTTGTTTATCTGAAGTAAATAATCATACTGTACATCGGTTGCCATATTATTGATTGTTAAATGTGTGGAATACAGCTAAGAGAAACAGTTGAGACAAATTATTGGTAATAAAATTATATTTCACCGTGACGGCTGTAGCATGTCTGCTCTACAGAACTTATTATAAACCACACTATCAGCTATAGACACACTTCGGAAAGCCAAACCACATCATTGCAACACATTCTTCATAACACATCAGCAAATCAATCGACGCCATTACAACACTCCCAGACCACACCCTCCATAGAAAAAAATTGAGACAAACGTATCGAAAACAATCGAAACGCGCAATATAAGTAATGCAAGTATTGCTGCAGCAAAGTAGACAAACAGAGAACGCATAGCAACTTATCGCTAAAAGCGCAGCGCAGGCAAAGATCGACGAACGCACTCGTTCTTTGGCTAGAACAGTTGAAACTTTCCAGAACTTTCATAAAAAAAAACAGTAAAAGCGCATCATAGGCACATAATGACAAACAGCTCAGTCCGATACAATGTATTGATTGCACCTCATATCAAAAACCTTTAATAGGGAAAAAACACTTTCCAAATCCAAATGAGTTAATGCAGAGGCTTCTAAACTCCAAAGTTTCCAGTAAAGGAAACCTCTTCAGGGTGTGTATGATCGCCTGGACGATCTAGTGTTGGAAAGTCCACTTCGAACAAAGTTTCATACTACCTAGCGAAAGACTGACCTACCGCAACGGCACTCGACGTCCAGTTGCTACGTATACACAGTTACACAGCCTTAAAAACATTTAACAAAAAAAGAATAGGAAAACAATGTTTGTAGGTATTGTGGACCTACGTAGATAAACTAGGAAAGCAACATTTAACATGCATATCAGCAACTTATGAATTGAAGGCAACAAAAGGTATACATTATCAGCTTTAGGTCGATATTAATATAACTCAAAAAATAATTCCAAAATGCTTTAAACATATCTTTCAATGTTGAAAGTGCTGCCATTTCATTTGTATTGCCAGTCATTACAAAAACTCTTAAAGAGTTGTATTTACAAGGCGTGCGGAATGTTTTACCCATTGCATTGCATTACAAGTGAGATATAACAACACCTATGAGCAATCCATAACTAACAGCTAAACCTGAGAAGATGGGCATTATTGGGACCTTATAACAGCGGCTTAGGATGGTTCCAACGACCTGTCAATATGATGGTTAGGAAGAGAGAAAAAGAGGAAAAGAGAGGAGAAAAAGAGAGAGAATATGCAACAAAATAGCATAAAAAGGGTTCGAAAGACAAACCGAAGGACTATTACCAAATAACCAGCGGAATAAAGAGACCAATTTTTTGGCAACATCTTACGAGTAAAACTAAAACTATCGAAGTGTTCGGCATTAAATTAATTTTCCGCTTCGTTTTATAACAGGCATATTTATGGATCATCAGAAGATGTTACAAACCACCTAGATGCTCTGATTATCAGTATCGATGAGCATTTCATTCCCGTATGGCACATGATACGATATATAAACGTAAAGAAATTTTTAATTAGATTTTTACAATATCGTAAATTTATAACCTTCAACATTGATGCGAAAATTAACAAGATTCAATAAACTTTTTTTTTTATTCAGGAGTAACGGTCCAAAAAGGTCGTATTGCTAGATTCAATAAACATTAACATTTAAATTAAACATTTAGTATGTAAGGGATTTCCTGTGGATGTAAAATTGTCTAAAATAAAATTAGACAAAATGTATAGAATATTCTGATTTGAGCACTGCAAAACATTTTGCCTTTTTGAGCACTGCAAAACATCGCAAAAAGTTAGTTATCTGTTATATTTAAGTTTGGTCAAATTTAAGATCAATTCAATTTATGTACAAATATCTAAACACATCATCGTCACACAAACAAGTGGTAAGTAAGGCGTTATCCATCAATTCCATCAACGCTGATATGGGGGGAGCGGGTGTCGACAAACGTTACGATTTGTTTCATGGGGGAGAGGCAGAGTTTATGTTTTGTTACGTAACGCAACATGAAATGTTTGATTTTTTTCCAATAACAATTGAGTAAAACACAAGAATTCTTTTTGGTCACTTCACAACCTTAGCGGTTATGCCGGTCTAAAAAAGATCTCGCTACTTTTATGCACTACGCAGCCGAATAGTCCGTCATTTGGTCCGTCGAATTTGGTTACCACGGATGGACGGATGGAAAAACTTAACACAGGATCGTCGCAGAAACGTTACATTCCGTTACTGCGACGACCACAGTGTGAATGCCACTCGATTGTACAGGAGAGCATTTGTTGATAGTAGCATGCGATTCGCAAGTGACGACACGCAATCTCTATTATTACCGCGCGGCTACATGAGGTGAAATATACAGCGAAATGAACTATTTGACAGGTGAAATATCTGACAGGTACAGCTAAAGGGTTGGGGGAGACACAACATCCACTTTCGAAATTCTATTAAAAATAATATGTTCTTAAGCAGAACCTTCCCTAATTGGATGAAATTATAAACTGTTGACTGAAAATTGACGAAGTACTCGATAACGAAGTTTTTTAATGGATTTAATTACGATTTTGTGCACGTGATTTGTTTACATTGCACATCAGCTGGTTGCTGTGATGCTTTATCCGTCAGATATTTCGCCTGTCAAATAGTTCATTTCGCTGTATATTTCACCTCATGTGGCCTCGCGGTTAAATTCTAGTAAAGGCTGATCAGCGCTATTTAAAGGCTGATACTTTAAAGAGGTGGCTTGGATGTTTTTTGTTTAGTTTACATCCATACAATGGCAACCACATCCATCATGAAACACGCAACGCCGACTTAGTTTTTAGTGTTTTGAAAGGTCCTTACCTTCCAGAAGAATGGTCCAGAAGAATGATGAAAATTACAGTCAGAATTCTATAGATCAACGCCTTTCTGTGGTTTTTCAAGATGTTTTCATATATGGGCCATAATAATTTCATAATAAGTCATAATTTTTGGTTTAAGCATAGCCAAAGAATGTCATCTAGGACGTGTAAGTAAAGTTTTCCAATTAGTGGACCGAAGAACTGTCCAGCAAGCCTCAAAGTCAGAAGATAGGTGTCTTATTGTAGGTGGCCACTACAGATGCACTACTGATGTATGAAAACGTCAAAACAACATTTCTATTTAAAAAAGTAACTGAAACAAATAACCTTCTTTTGGGTGTAACGGGTCATGCCGGCCTATATTGGCTTTCGATACTTATTAAGTACCACGTAGCCGTATCCTTGCTTAGGGCGACAGTTTATAGGATGGGCATGTTGTTAAGGCGCTAGAATTGACGATAGTACCGCGGGACCCCCCGATGCAACAAGAAAAAAACAATAGGAAAACAACTTGACAGCATAGTTTCATGAGGGAGTCGGATTCAAGTACTATTCAGGTCCCGAAATATAAAAGGAAGCTGTATCAGCTGTCCCGAAGCTGTGTACCTTACGGCGACCTCACTGTCCTGCAGCGTATCACGCTCGCCAGGCTCTGGAGGGCTGGCTATGTTGTACCTATGGAAACGGACGACCCAGCCTGTAAAGTCTTTTAGGGCGTCCACAAGGACAGAGGAGACGTGGTAGGCCCAAATAAAGGTGGCAAGATGGCGTGGAGACGTCGGCCATTTAGGCCGAGATAACGGACTGGCAGACGAAGGCGCGAGACCGTGAGCAGTTTCGGACACTTCTGAGGCAGGCCAAGACCGCAAAGCGGTTGTAGCGCCGGATAAGTAAGAAAGTAAGTATCAGGGCCCGAAGTCAGGATCTGTTCCAGGACTGATTTGGAATCTTAGTCAGTTCAAGGACCAGTATGGATTTGGGCTCAGTTTCAGTACAGGAAGGTATATGTTGCAGGATATGCATCAGTTCCTGGACCATTATGATTTCAATGTAAGTTCTTGTGTGGATTTGGGATCAATTCCAGGGCCATTACGGGTTTTCGAGCAATTTCAGTGCCGGTATAGGGTCAAGATATATTCAAGACCCGGTATGGTGTCAGGATCAGTTAAAGCGGTGTTTTTCTTCCCTTTTTAGGATCGCGGACCACTTGGGTTTGAAAATAAATTTGTCGCGGCCCGCAGCTATTTGGGGCAAACATTGTATTGACTTAGTTCAACGTTTTAAATCAAAAATATGTTTAAAACTTATTCTAATGTTTATTTCTTTTTACGTGCCTGTTGAAAATTTTATCTTGAATATGGCAAAAAATTGCACCATATGTATTGTAATATGCTTTTCTTTTAAAATTCATTTTTTTCGCGAACCACTTTTGTTAATGTTGTAGCATATCTGCTAAACAGAACTTGTTATCCACACCATCAGTAAACCACACTATCAGCTATAGACCCATTGTAACACACTTCGGAAATCCAAATCACACCATTGCAATACATTCATTATATTACATCAGCAAATCAATCCACACCATAGCAACATACCTAGACCATACCGTCCATAGAAAAAACCATTGAGACACATTTATCGAAAACAACCGAAACGCGCAACATAAGAAATTCAAGCGTTACTGCGGCAAAGTGGACAAACAGAGAACGCATAGCAACTTATTGCTAAAAGCGTAGTGTAGGCAAAGATCGACGAACGCACTCGTTCTTTGGCTAGAACAGTTAAAACTTTCCAGAACCTTTGGAAAAACACTAAAAGCGCAGCATAGGCACAAATCGATAGACACCTCACTCCGATACAATGTATGATTTGTACTTCATATCAATAACCTTTAATTAGGACAAAAACACATTCCAAAACCAAATGTACGAAACCTATAGAGTATAAATAAAACCAATTCCGATCGTGCCAAGTCAGATTCGTTCGTACTGCCAAGATAGGACGTTACGCTTCCTAATACTTCGCCTTCCAACTTATTTCAGGAGTTTAGTTATGTCCCCCTACCCAAGGTAAGGCTTCTAAACTCCAACGTTTTCTGTAAGGGAAACCCCTTCTGGGTTTCTATGATCGCCTGTACGATCAAGTGTTCGAAAAGTCCGCTTCGAACAAAGTGTTATTCCACCTCGGCTCAAGTAAAGTATGTACCGTATGTACGCTCATCACATTACATGGTGACCGTAGCTATCTCCAAACAGTACTACAATGTCACAGACCACAGGTTGGAGATCACTGAGTTAAAGAACCGATAAGGGGTAGGCATCAGTTCCAGGGTCAGGTTCATGGCTAATTCTAACACCTATATGGGATTGCAATCAGTTCCAGCAGCAGAATGAGTTCTGCACAATTCCAGGTTCAACATGGGTTCGAAAATAGTCCCAGGAGCGGCATAAATTTTGCATCATTTTGTCTTAATGCATCCCTTGGAATTAAAAATCACATGGAATTTGCGTTGTCTTTTAAAAAATCCGTTGCACGCATCCTTAGGTTATTAACTACCTTAGTAATTATCTGGCAAACCCTGTAACCGGGCCAAATTAACTAGTAGGAAACAAATGGCACAATAATCAACTGTAACGCTTAAACAGGTGTAATACCAATCCATCTTCATACAAACCCAATTCGTTTCAAACAAATTGGAGATGGAGTTGATGCAGTCAGGCGTTTTTTTCGTCAGAGTTGATCATTGGTGGTAATTTTATAAATACATCGAAAATGCTGCCAAAACTCTTGCAAACATTACCAATTTTGTTCGTAATTTGTAGGATATATGACATGACATATTAGACATCACATGTTATGTGAAATAGAATAATCAAATTGATAATGATACAAAACCTAAAGCTGAAGAAACATTTCTGGAAAAAACAGACATATTTATGAAGGACCAGGAAGATGGCATGATGAAAAACGATTCTGATGATGGTGATGCAAATATATTGCAAACCGTGCTGAGGATTCGATTATCAGAACCTTTTTGAATGTTATTGCCTCATGGGACATATTTTCTTTACATAAAACATTAAGTATTTCTTGTTAATTTTAATTTTTTTAGATATATCAGAATAAAGTAAATAAGAAAAAATCGGAAAAATCTGATGTTGTTAAACTAAGCTTTTTAAAGGGGGTGGGGTCGTAATTTGGGATAGGGAGGGGGTTCTTACAACGTTACGGTTTGTTACACTAGAGGGGAGGGGGTCGAAAATTTGCAATCTTTGCGTTATGTAATTGAAGGATGATAAAAGACGACTTTAAATGCAAATATCAAATGTATCGAAATGTTACCCCAAATGCAGCAAGATGTTACGCCTCTAAACTGGGTGAACCGCTTTGCTATTCCCCAAAATATCAGTTTTCAATGTTTATTCTCTCATACGCTCATATTGGCCACATTTACGTGTCTCATTATACTACCAAACCGTAGGCAAACAAAAACAAAAAAATAGCTCATTTCCCTAAGAGCTACCCATGAGACTGTTGGTCTGTTTTCGATCTCGTTCGCCAGATAACGCTGTTCCTGGATGCCACGAAAACACCACACCAAACCGTAGCATCTAATTATCTGGGCCTTGCGAAAGTTACCCCGGGTATTCTCCCGAACCGTCACTACCAGACCCGGGCAGCATCACCGAAAGCTCACCACAGCTTCTCTGCAACGAGAAGGTTACGAGCTCGGATGAGAACAATATCATCATCATCACTTGCAGCAAGAAAATCTTTCGTTTCACACCAACGCCCGCGT